>VZSE01010018.1:1154669-1291352 GCA_013398275.1 Promerops cafer | reverse complement strand
GACCTGTTATGTTAAAAGGTAAACCTTAGACCCTAAATTTGCAGTGTCTTTTCTATGTCATGGTGCTTAGCATGTCAGACAATTGAATCAGAACAATATTCCTTGTATTATGGGCAATATACAGAGAGAGTTCCAAATCAAGCACTGCTTTTGTATGAATTGCAAGAAATTATGCTGCCAAACCACCTGTTTCGATACACTGCCTAATAAATATCAGAACCCTAAAAATCTGATAAATGAAATTTATTATTGAACTATGAATTCCTTTAGTTAAGGTAGAATATTTTTCCTGCATTATTTTCCTAAATTAGCTCTCCATTATCAAGGATATATATATGCACTAGGGTGAGCACCAATTCACCTGTTAAACCTATCCTGACTTATACTCACAACCCCTGCCCTTCAGTAAAGTTTTCATAAGAAAGCATAGCAGAAACCTCTGTAAGAAGGCCAGTAGAAAAAGGCTGTGACACTCCTAATCACAGTGTGGTTCAGATCAGTTATTCAGGTTGAGCACTGGTCTTAGGATTTAAGCCAAACAAGATCCCTTTCATTTGTCTATTTCTTTCCCATATGGTGCCTTTCTAACCACCACTTTTGCTAGTAAAATGCAAAGTTAAGTACTGAGTGAAAGTCTAATCCTCTTAGTGATTTTCAGTAGCATTGGACTAGTTATGTTTTATTTTGATTGTTGGTTTAAAGATGTGCTGACAGCACAATGTAAAACGTATTACATCTAATGTTATAAACTAAAAAAGCCCTTGGCACTAAAAGCTAATGTTTCTATAGTGCAAAATGCAGAGAGAATAAGTATTAATAAAAGTGATGTAGTGGATGAATTATGAATTAGCTGGAGCCTCTATATTAAAGAAACCATAGTGTAAATAGAAAGGTGCTAATGCTCCTATGACTAGTGGGACATGATGGTACTTAGAAATGGACTGGACTTAAAAATATGTTTTACCAAAGAAGCACTAGCTGAATGTGGAAAGACCTTCCTCTAAAGTGGTGCATGATTAGGAGAGATCTAAGTGGTTGAACCTTGTAGTGCTTCCCATGTAATCATCTCTATATAGTCCTTGTTCCTTTTAGCTGGATTGCTGTCGTCCCACCATACACAGGATTCCACCCCTAAACCTGAGATGGAAAATGACCTGACTGCATTACTAAATGCTCCTTCTCCACCTTATGATCAACCTAGTCTCTGCATGCTATAATGATAATAATATCATGCAAAGGAAAGAGCAACAGGCAATTATTTTCTTCTAGCTCTGAACTAGGATGTTTTGGATATTTTGTCCCATAAAACTCCCGAAGCAAAGAGCTTCAGAAAGCTTTCTTATTTCATGTAGGATAAATAAAATGTGCTAACTACTCCAGAATTAAGTTCATATTTTATTCTGCTATCTCTCATTTTCCTCTGTGATGTTTACTGTGCTCAGGACTACTAAAAGAATTAACATATGAAATGAAAAAAACTTTAGTGACTTGGCAGGTTTTGATATAAAAGTAGACTTAACGGTAAAATAAAATACAATAGAAGGGAGCAAGAAAATTTCAATTTCAGTTAAATACTTTGAGTTGCCCTCAAAGAAAGACAATTGCTACAAGGAAAATATACTCTTATAAAATATAAAACCAGCAAGCAAAGAAAACAATTTTGAAAACTGGAGATATATTTTCTCTTTTTTGGCTGCTCTCCTTCTCACTCCTGTGCTTTTTTGCATGAGTTTTCTTTCTTACACTTGCTCTCCTGGTTGTCTTCTCTCACATCCTTTCCCTCTCTGTCATGTGTTCTCACTCTTTCTGTGTCTGCGCTCACCTGAGCACACAAAAGCCTCCCTTCCTCTCTTCTCTCTTACCATCTTCTTTTGTGTCCCTTTCTTATATTTTTATTCTCCCCCCACTCTCTCCTTTCATTGTTCCTTGCCTTCTCTTTTCTCTCTCTTTTTACCTTTCTTGTGCTTCTCTTTCACATGAGCTCTCTTTATGCTTCTCCCTTACTTCAACGATGCCATGTATCATTCCCTATTGAGGAAGAAGTATATGGTTATGTTTTACGTTGCAGAATCCTGGAAAGGTTTTTAACTCATCCTTTTTGTCTAGAACGTGATTCTGCTCTCCTACCCATTTTCTCTCTGTGTGTGGCCTCACTCCCTTTTCTCCACCCTCATGCACTTTCTCCTTAATACTTCATGGCCACTCAATCTCATGCCCTGGTACTCACTTTCTTGCACCCTTTCTCCCTCTTTTCTGAGAGGTCTGTTTGTCACAAGGATTCTTTCTCCACCATTTCTCACATATTTACTCTTTCTCTCAAGCTGTCCTGTTCTTTCTTATCCCCTTCCTCACAGCCCCTCTTTCCCATGGCCTTGCACTGTCTCCCTCCTTTTCATGACCTCACCCCTTCCCTCACAACCTCATTCTCACTGTCTCTCCTGCCTGCACTCGCTTCTTGCACATGCCTCCTCTTTCTTGAGCAATCTCTCCTTTGCACACCATCTCTTCCTCACTCTTCTTCTCTATTCACACTAGTGCTATTCACACTCCCTTCTTCTCATGCCCCCACTCTTGCTTTCTTGTGTTTGCTGGCTTTTTTGCACGCCATATTTTCCCAGCACACTCTCTTTCTCACATTCTTTCTTCCTTTTTCTTACACTCTCTTGTCTTTCACATGTGCACTTTCTTGCAGCCTTGCTTGTGCATGCTTGTGCTTCTTTGCACTTGCACTTTCTCAAGCACTTGCCCTTTCCCATGATAGCACTTTCCTTGCACCCTTGCTCTACCCTTGGTGATTTCCTTTGTGTGCTCTCCTGCTCTCTTGCCTTCAACCCTGTCCTTTCTTGCAGCCACTCTTTCCTGTGCCCTCCTGTTTTCTCACGAGTGTTCTCTTTTGGGTGAGCATTCCCTCTGATGTGGGCTTGCTGTGTCTTACAGTCATATTTGCTTTCTTAATCTGTCTTGTGTGCACTCACGTTCTCACATCTCACTTTTTCTTTCATGCAGGGATACTTTCTCATGCCCTCTCCTTTTCTCACACCTTGATTTCCCTTACATTCCCTTTCTTGTGCCCTCACACGCTTTCTCATGACCTTGTGCTTAACCCTTTTCACACTTCAGTGCTTGCTTTCTCACTCCATTTCTCTGCCCTTCTCCTTGTGCCTTCTTCCTCTTTATTTCTTGTGCATTCTCTTTCTGGAGTGCTCCCCCTTTCTTGTGGCCTCACTTCTCTTGTGACCTCCCTCTTTCCAGCACCTTCCTTGCACATGCTGACAGTTTCTCCTGCAACCTTGCTCCCTCACCCCATGGGCTTTATCCCACCCTTCTGCTTTCCTTTCTGTGGCCACCCTTTCCTACACTTTTGCTTTCTTGCTTGCTTTCTTGACCATGTCCTTCCTCCCTTTGTCACACCCTTGCTCATTTCCCTGCTCTTGATCTTTTCGGTGCCCTCCCTCTCTCATGCGCTCACTCTTTCTCATTCCCTGGCTCTTCACCTATGCTTGCTGTTTCCCATGTGCTTACTCTCCACACACTCCTGTGCTTCCTCCTGCACTCACAACCTTTCCATTCCCTTATGTTCACTCTTCCTCAGGAAAGCTTTACTTCTCATCCAATATCTCTGTCTCATGCTCTCTTTCCTGTCCTCTCCCACTCATTCACAGCTCCTCTCGCTTTCACACATTTCCCTGTCTCTCCCTTGCTACCTCATCTCTTTCTTTCTCTTCTCCACCCACTTCCTTTTTGTTTTGTGGGCTGGTTCTTCCTTGTGCACTCGCTTTTTCTGGTGTGCTTTCTCACAGCAGTTGTGCATTCCCATGAGCTCCACTTGCAGGCATCCTCTTCCTCCTGTCCTCGTAATTCTTCATGCACGTCCTACTCCTTGTGCCCTCACTCTCTCACATGGACCTGCTGTTTTTTCTGCACACTTGTTTTTTCTTACGTGCTCACCCTTTCTCACACCCTTGAGCTCCATCTTTCTCACACAACATCTCTCTTTTTTGCTTGAGCTCTTTCTCACATTTTTCCTCTTTCAAGCACTGATTCTCACATGCTCCCCGCTATGCTCTTTCTCCCTTTCTCTAGGTTTCACCTCTTATCTTTCCCCCTCTCCTCTCTCTCTTATCCTTGCTCTTTTCCCCACTTTTTCCCCCTTCTCTTTCTGTATTCTTTTGGTGTATTTTCTTACCCTTTTCCTCCCCTCCACCACTCTCTCCTTTCACTGTTCCTTGTCCTATCTTTTCTCTCCCTTTTTAGCTCTCTCATACTCTCATGAGTTCTCCTTTATGCTTCCATCTCTTCATTAAATACTCTCTTCACCAAAATTGTCTTTTATTCCCTATTGAGGGAGAAGTACATGGTTGCATTTCACGTTTCAGAACCCTGGAAGTGTGTAACAAGTTTTTAAACCCATCACTTTTGTCTAGAAGTCAAAACACAGTCTGATCCACAACTTCAGATGGGGAGGCTGAACCATCATTGCTATATGGCAAAATACTTACAGAGATAAAAAAATAAATGCAGTAATAAAAAAAAATGCAGTTGCTGTCAAAACCCAGGCTCAGCTGGATGTTCAGCACTTCCATGTGTTTCATAAACTAGGCACCAATTTCCCAGGAAGCATTAACTCATTAGTTCCTAGAACAGGCTCAAGTATGTAACTTGAGTATTTTCAAGAAGTTCACCATGAAATATCTCTCCCAAAATATTTATTTTGGTTTATCAAGAATCTAGCAGACTGAGGCAAATAAATATCCATTGATAAACATTGTGCTTGCAAAAATTAGTCACGTCTTTGAACTGCTGCTCCACCAGTCAAAAATATTGCCTGTAAAGCTTTATATATTAATAATATAACTTCAATATACGTCTGTGTTTATCTTCTGTACGAAAGGAAAAAATGCCTTTCAATAATAATATATTATGTTAATTTCAATGGTGTTGCTCTGCTGTAAGTCACACTGCTATAAATTTGATTTATTCCTTAATTAATGCAGTTAAAATTAGTAATCAGAATTCATTGGGAAAATATTCAGTGCAGATCAAAATGGCAACATCTAAAATTTAGGATCATCAGTTAGAGTGTCTTTAGTTTTGCCATCTGCTTTCACTTAACTCTTGAATTATGAAATGGCAGTGTGTATATGTAATCCTAGCTCTTGGAGTTGTGAGATAAATGTGAAAATCTTAGTTTGTATTAAAATGTTTGTATTCTTGGTGGTTGGGTAAAAAGAACCTTACATGTGCATTAAAACACAAAGTTCAAAAAATTTGAATGGAAATGGAATTTTTAATTCTAGCCATTATCATTATTTTGGGGGCCTAAACCATAATTGTCAAATTCTGGGAGCTGGCAGCATTGTTTCTCTCTAATTCTAAATAATGGGGTAATGGGGTTATCTTTCTGCATCAAATTAACTTTTTTTTTTTCCCCTGTATAGAAGTACTAAGTCTAAAACATTTTTGTGGTTCCTATAGAAGTTTTCATCATATGTGGTTTTCATAGTTTTCACAGGAATTTTCATATAGTGTTCAGTTGGAGATATACGCTTTGTTTTACTCCTTCTGAGCAGATAATACTAATTTTTACTGTACCCTCAGCTTTAACATGGCAATCTGTGGTGTCTAGTCATGATACTGTGAACTCCAGCATTTGGGTACTTACTAAAATCAACATCTATATCCCTTTCTAGAGAAAAAAAACAAGTAAAGGATTCCAAAAGATGGGGGAGGTAAAACACATTCCATTATGCAAATGACACAAACATCTTCCTTTTAAAGTTACAGTTAATTTAATATATATGCAAGTGTTCATCTCTGTATTTTGTATTTTAGGAGGGCTCGATGGACAGCTTGTATGAGCCTGTCCCAGAACATCAGGAAGCCAAGGATACAAACACTCCTGAAAGCCAGGCTACCACTCCAGTGAGCACACATGTAAACTGTGGGCCACCTGACAGGTCTATGTCTTTGGTAAGTAACATTTAATTGCAAAGCATGCAACGCATTTTGCACAAAACTATTGCTGTGTACGTGGGCGCGTGTGTGTTCCGCGGGCTCGTCTGCCGGTTTGAGCTGTTTAGGCTCTTCAGAGCCACTGCTCAAATCTCGTCTCTGCAGCCAGTGACCTGATTTCTGTCCAGTCGTAACAAGCACACTTGAAAAGCAGGTCATGAGTTTCTCTACAGCAAGCAGCAAAGGGAGATCAGTGCAGCTGCACTGGACAAGGGAATTTCTCTTTGCAGGTGACAGTAGATGAAAACTCTGGGTACAGTTATTGCTTGGTTTGTCTCTAAACAATATACTATCACTGTCTTTGGTTGTCCTTTTTATTAATGAAAAAAAAAAATTCATTTCTAAAGTGTGAGTTACATGACTTTTGTAACTGATGGCCTCTGGAATAAACCTGACATTTTGCAAGACCTCATTAGGCAAACGTGAAGAAGGTTGTCTTCTGGGTTTTTTTTTTCCTTCCTAAATGATATCACCCTACTTAATCCTTTCTTATTTGCGTGTTATTGGTATAATAGATGATGATTTGACAAATACTTTAACGTGGTATATTAAATTTCATAATCATTTCGTAGTCTCTGTTCCCTGCTTTGCAGTGTGCCTTTGCTTATAATTACTGTTTCTATTACAATGTGTGATGCAGTCTGGTGATTGAATGAAGGGGAAAAGAGGATGTTCATCATTTGACATTGTGCCAAGTTTTACCCACACGCACTCTGGGTTAGGTACCATGCACCTGTGAGGCTGCTGGGCCTTTGGGGTTGCAATAGCACACAGCAGGTTTGCACACAGGATTTGCTTGGAGAAAGTGCTGGAGCTGGTGGGATGGGAGAATGCCTGGGGAATTGTGGCATGCACTTGTTAAATTGCTAAAGGACTGAAAACAACTTGTTCTCAGACCTGTCTGCTGTAACCCTCTCACTCTGTGCATGTCCTTATCTTCCACATAATCACCTTGGGACTGTAAATAATGGTCCTGCTTTTGAGAGTGTAGCAGTGCAGAGATCTCAAGATGATTCCCCATAGCATCAGCACAGATCTTTGAGCCTGGGCTCTGAGATGTCCCTACGTTATAATTTTCCTGCAATAGGTGGGAGATGCTCTCCTGAGTGACAGGGTTTTACCCCTTGCCAGGCTGTGGCCTTCTCACTATAAGAATGAGCTACCTCTACAATGTTCCAGTTAAGAGTGTATAATTGTGGTTGTGAAATATGGCTGTAACCACATCCTAGCTTGGCTGGAATATGTTCATTGTGAGAAGCTCTAGGTACTTGTATTTGTGTACTGCATGCCATTCTACATGCCCAAAGATGAACATTATAGTACAACTCCTACATCCATTCAGTCTTTTCCCCCTTTGACGTGACTCCAAGCCAGCTTAATATTCAATGACTGCTACACTAATATTTCCTTGGCCAATAGATGTTCAGCTGTTAGAAATAGTATTTAGATAATGTAAAATGAAAATGAAAAGGGCAGATTTGTTTTTTTGGTTTGTACCCAGAATAGGACATATGATATCCTCATGGACTTTGCAATAGAAAACTAATAGAAATTGCCCTTTATTTTCTCAAAGTGTGGTAAAGACACATCCAGAGCACTATGCTTTGCTATGGTTTTCACAATGTGTAAAACTAAGACTTAAAACTGCAGTGGTTGTTTACATCACACTGTTTCTTGCTTTTTCTTGTTTTATTCTGCTTTTTATTTGGCAGCATCTTCAAACTTCTCACTGTATTGGTTTAGAGTTAGGCTTCATAAATTATTTGGCCAAAGAAGAATAATCAACCCATCCAGCAGAAAGCCTTTTTTCCTTGAGCCAGCCCGCAGAAGCAGATTTGCTACTAGTGTAGGATTAGAAAAACCCATACATTAATCTGAACAAATTTTAGCAACACACCTTTCAATTGCTCCGTGTTTTATGGGATAGCACTGCATAGTCCATGAAGATACATATATAACACTGAATAGAAGAATCCAGCACTTTGGTTTCTGCTACCTGTTATCATGTATTTTTGTTTTCTTGAAGGAGATATTATGGTGATGGCACAGTTGTTCATCATTAAATATAAAGTTCATCCTCAGTAGAAAACAACACTAAATGGGGTAGGCACACTTGGCTTACTAGGTATTAACAAGAAGCTTCCCAAGCCTAGCTCTGGGTTTTATTTTCTGGTTTAAGACAAAATAAAAGAGTTAAGCTCAGCACTTAAGTAAAAATAACAGCTGGATGCTGTGTCACCGTGCTGGCTGTAGAATCAACACGATTATTTATAAAATACTTTCTAGAAATGGAAAACAAGATTAGTGATGACGTGTCGGCAGTAAGACCTATGGAAAAATGTCGCTAAGGCCAGAGGCCTGTGTGTAATCTTATCTGCTATTTCTGGCCTGTGAGTTATTACAGCTACACCTTGGATGAAGCCCTTAAGCTTATTAACTGAGCCCATTTGTACTTCTCTCCCATTTTTAATTCCGTCACTCGGTTCCAGGCTGCGGGGCAGCCCCCACAGCATGATAAATTCAGGACATTATTGGCTCCATTTAGCCATCCATCATTATCCAGTAATGCACGTATATAAGTGCACTGCTAAGTAGGTGTGGACTCGAGTGAATGTTTAAATGGCTGGCAGGCTCCACAGAGATGTTAAATCTCCAAAGGGTGGAGCAGCCTGGCATGGCACACTTCCTCCTCAGGAGGCTTTGCCCCTTCCTTTTTCCTATATAACTTCAAAATCAACAGGTCAGGCATCCAGGACCAGCTCCCCTCACATTTAGGAAGGGTGACCAGGGCTAGAGAAAATTCTTCCTTGTAATGCAACGAGGTAGTGTTCTTCTTGCAGTGAACTCATCTGCTGTGATTTGTCCTAATCATAGCTGGGCTGTGAAGTTCTCCTGGAGATGTGGGAAGTACAGGGCAGTGTGGTCACTGAAGCTGTGCAGGACATCATTCACTGAACATAGTCTTTGGACATTCCTTTTCGAGCCATGGCTCTTTTTGCTTCTGGCCAAACATCTGCCCAAATGACACATCCTGTATGGAGAAAAATCTGTCTTTCAGGTACACTGTTCTTCTCCTTCACATAACTCCAGAGACCTGTTTAGTATCCAGAATTATTTGCCAGGGATGTTTCACTCTGGGTTCCTGTGGTACTATCCTGTTATGCACACTTGCCTTTTGATTTTAATCCTCTTAGAGAATTGGCCTGTTAACTTTCTGATTACTTTGCCTGTTGCTCAGCTTCAGTAATATTCTCAGAAAGAAAGAAAAAAATAGATTTATGGAGTTGTTTTCGTACTTCATGCATAGCAAATCTGAATGGGACCTTCCTCAGAAACAGCTGGTAGCCATGAGCACATAATGAATCATATGGGTACTCTTTGCCTGTAACTATGCTATTAACTAGAAACTGAATTTCTACATCTTGTCACCTGGTGTTACAGTCTTCTACTCATGAGCTGTCTCCAGCTTCTCTGGGAAAGAGTCTTCAGTATTAAAACCATTTTCATGTATATCCTGTCAGACTGCAATCACCAAATATCACAAGATCCACGTATTTTTGAACTGCTGGCCATGATGTGATTGACTACCCTGTATATCAGAAGAGTGCCAAAAAATTTATCAGTCGTTCTAAGCTGTTGTCAGGAATAACAAAATCAATTGTGATACCTGCCTTAATCTGCAGTGTTATAATTGGCCTTTGATCCCAGTGAGGGCAAGAAGAGGGCTGGTTATCTGAAATGGTCATTTCCCTCTTTGCAAGTCTTAACACACACGGGAGCTCCAGCTTTTCTCAGCCAGCTTGGACACACCAGGGGGTTTAACTCAATTCCTTAATTCTGAGTTATTTGATAAAATCAGGAAGAAAAGGACTTTATCAACAATTTCATCATGCAGGGTTTCCACATATGCAGTTTTTTCCTAGGAAACAAATAGTTCACATTTGGGATAAGGAAGGAAAGAATTGCTCCCAAAAACAAGATAATTATGCTCTTTAGAGAATGTGGAGAGTAGAGTCAAGGTGAATCTTTATTTACTTTCTAAGATAAAATATGTTTTTAGAAACTAGTTTCATTTTAAAGTTACATATAATTTGAAATGTAGTCAATACTGAAAAGATACTTTGAAAAAGTACAAACCAGAGTAATTCATTCTTGTACTCCAATTTAGCCACCTGATTCAGAAATAGCAGGAAGAATGCATTGAATGAAAGGTGCCATTTTTAAATGGCCATATAAGTCCACTGCTTATTTCATTTTGGCACTGCATCCCACCATATCCTGTGAACTCACATCAGTCATCACCTCAATAAGTGATGTACTGTCATCAGTGCAACTTTGCTGGACTTTAGGAATTGGTTTCAAGTTGTGAAGCAAAAGATTAAACCCTGTTTCATGGCCTACACCAGCTGTTTGGTGTGTGAAGATATGAATCAAATCTTTCTAGGTATATTGCCACAATGGCGCCTGTCTCCAATTTTTTCCCTGGATCATATACAGATTTTAAATTACAATATCCTTTGGTCTCTGACCTCCATGCAAAATGCTTCCTTTAACAAACCGTTTTGAAATCAAATATTTAATATTTTTCAATTAAATTTTGACACTACCCACTTAAAGAAGCCTTAAAAATCACTTTTTATACATTTTTAACTTCTCTGTGTTTGTGCATCTCAGTTAGTAATTTCTCTTGAGTTATTGAAAATACTTGTCCCAAGACTAAAATGCTGACATTTTTTCAGCAAGAAATTTATCTTACATTGCTTACATTATTTCAAAGTGAGTGATAAATTTTGTATACTCTTTTGATCTACACACAGCATCTGTGAGCAAATTGACACAGGCAAAAAAAAAAAAGAAATATGGAAACTGCATACAATTATTAACATTCACAAATATCCATGCTAAAAGGACCTCCTATACTCAGCTAAAATAACAGCCCAGGAAAACAGCCTTTTCTTAATGCATTCCCAAAAACCTTAAAAAAATCTATGATGAGTTTTACTGAGAGGAGGGGAGAAGCATAAAATGCTCAATTATGCACTTACTTGGTTTTATGTACTACAGGTTTTGGTTTTTTATCATGCAACCTGGATGACATTTTTAAATTACTGTGGTCAGAGTCATGGAGATGTAGTTAGTGCTACAAGAAGGAAATAAATTGAACATAATATTATGAAAAATAGGTCCAGTTAGACTAAGTTTTCAGGTTATAAAATAATGGATAGTTATATTATTTTTTAATGCCTTTTGTTGCGCAACAGATTGAAGTGGTATCATCATGGACATTTTTAACCCAGTTCCTGCTTTTCAGGCTGGAAGAAATAAGTAAGAAAGTGATACAGTGCTTTGATATCCTGTCTCAGGAGATACCACAATAATATAGGGACAGAGATCTCTTCTGTCCTAGCATGACATCCTTAAGTTTTCCTACAGTGAAAATTAACCTCAAGTCCATGGTTAACTGCACAGCAAACATGCATTGAGATGTTTTGCTATCATTTAGGTGATAGGTGCAGGGCACCTTTTTGTTCTGTCTTTCAACAGCTATGTCACTTCTCCTCCTTCTCACACCTTGACAGGGTGTAAATATTTATTGTCTGGGCCCTGGGGGCTGTGTGGTCTTGCCTCCAGGCCAGTGTTTGATTCTGATTTGGTCCCCTTCAGATCTCTCAATTTTATTTGCTGTTTCCTGCCCACTTCCACATTCCCCTGCACGTTTGGGTTTACAGAGTCTGTGTCTGTGTCCATCAGGAAACCACATCCCATTGTAACACGTGGCTATTTTAATCCTCATAAAGTTTCAAAGAATCATACTATGGAAGAAATATGATATTTGTTCCTGGGATATGAGCACGGTCCTCTGGTTTTCCAGGGGTATTATGGTATTATGTCAGTTTCCTGGGAGCCATGGATAACTGAAGCCTCTTTGAAATCAGGGCACACAATTACATATATTCTCTGCTGCACTGTGTTCTCCACAGCTTCAGCTGTTGGAAAAAGAAAGACTGGAAATGTGAGTGGATATTAAAAATCACACACCAAAAATATGTAATTCATTGTCTTTTCAGTGACAAAAATAATATATTTGGATTAAACATTTTTGATTTTCATAGACCTTTCTTCTCTATCTTTTTAAAAGGAGTTTCCTGAGTCTGAGAACACACTGACCAAAAAAAGAAAGTAAGTTGAGACCAGTTCAAGGTCTACACAGTGTCACTGTATTTGTCTGTACCTCTCATCCTTGTCGTTTTATTAATGTTTGCTAATGTTGCTTTCATTCTCATAGAGTACATGTATTAATGTTGCAGTTGAAGAGCACAAAACAAGCTTGTAATGCCCTACTGAGGCTCTTTTGCCATGACTTTTTCATATCCACACAGCTCTCTTCCAAAATATCAGAACCAGGACAGCTGAAGTCAAAAGCAGTTAATCTGAGCTTGGTTTAACCATATGTCTGCTTTTCTGAGAGATTGAAGTGGTAACCTATTTTATAGCATGTTTGCACCATTGACCTGATAATCTCCTGAAGAGATTTTTTTTGTTTGTGGTTTTAATCCCAGTAAAAAATTGTTTGCAAAGTGATTCAGATAAAGCAGGTCAGACATAATTTTCTGAATAATTTTTGTGATAGCAGCATGTTTTGAATCCATTCATGGACACAATGCTATGGTTTGGGCTAATGATCAATATTTATTAGCAGGCAGAGGAATTTATTTTCAAAACTTTTTTTACTCCATGTTTAAATCTATGGCATTACTGAAGTGGACTCCTTCAAATGAAATCTGAAATCCTACCTAATGGAGTGATACAGACAGATCTTATCTGTCTGCTGTGACAGACATGAAAATCCCTGGAGTTTTTGTTTTTTTCATTTGTAGGTTGGGCCCCACTAGATTCAGAACATCAATGTTATCTGTGTCAGTTCCTAAAAAAATCCCAAAACGGGTAAAGATTTCTAAGAAAATGAAGAGCTCTTTTGTTTTAAATAAAAGTTTTAATCTATTTCCTGTCATCTGATAAAAATACCAGTAATTTACCGGCTTCAAACACAGAGATGTGCACTCATCTGTGAGATCTCAACTGTATGTCACCAGTCAGGGCTCTGTGAAACTCCTCCCAAAATTTCATTAATTAAAATATGGACACAACTCTATTACTCATGGGTTTCTCATCATTCTTTTACACTTCAAAGGAAGTCAAACTACTCTGTAGGCCTTACCAAGCTCTATCAAATATATTGAAATCACCTGAATGCCTTAAGTGTCCTGCTTAGATCAGAGCTAGGTCTGCCCCAGGAAAAAAAATAGCAGTCTATATCTAAAATGTCAAATTTTTACATTGCAAATAAAGCTATTATCTTTGAAACCTAATCCTATTCTAAAAAAAATTATCAGAATTTAGAAGCATTGTTGAGATCATTGGACTATCAATTAAAAAAAAAAAAAGAGTGAGCTGGAAGAAAACAGTTTGAACCAACGTGAAAAGATTTTGTAATGAAAATTATTTCACCATGTCCAGCCATCACTATCCTCTCAGTGATAATGCAGAAATTTTCCCATTGACCTTTCATGCAGATATGGACAAAGTGAAAGAGGAATTAATCATTCTCTGTCCCCTACAATGGGGCAACAAGGAAGCACCAAATTATATGGAGTAGCAGAAATAACGCAAATATTCCTTGTTTAGACCATAAGAATTACACTGTGGAATTCTGGAATCACAAAATCCAATCATTTTAAAAGGAAGTAGTGGGTACAGACCAGTTCCTTAAAAAACCCACAATTGTTTAGCTGCACCCTCTTTCTCAGGAACCCTTCAGCACCTACCTGACTGAGGATGGGAGAGGGGTCCCAGATTTTGTGCTCTCTCCCTTCTGCTGATCATTGTCCAGATTAGACAGTCCCTGCTCTCACCAACTTTAACCACTGCTTATAAACTATTCTGCCCTGTATTTTTAATGGAAAAATTGAAACAAATTAACCTTTATTCAAAATTTTTTTCTTTTCTCTGTTAAGTTAGTCTATTCTTCAAGTTGTCCTCTATGAACTACTGACCACAGGTGGAAGCATGAATTAGGACTAATCCTTGATGTAAATGTGCAAAAAGCTCAAGGCTTACTGGAGCAATAAAATGTCACTCAGGGTCCTGGGGATGGTGTGCTCGTATGTAGCTCTTTGGTTCAATCCCTTACCATGTCACCAAACTTAAGGCAATAATTCTCAAAGCTGCAGGACACTTCAGATCATGTCTAAAGGAAAGTACCTCTTCCTTTCTTCCTGATGGGCTCCCCACATTCCAACAGGAATTCTTCATTTCAGAAAGAAACTTGAGTCACATATTCTTGCAGAATGGAACCTCAGATGCCTTCAGAGCTTTGTGTGGCGTGTGGGAGTAGGTGATTGGGTGGATGAGACAAGTAACTCCAATTAAAGCCAGTGGGAATAACACAGCTAAATCCCTGTGGCCTGCTTTGAAGAATTAGTCTAAAAATACCTATATTTGATTAAACACACTTTAATTTTTTCACTCTGACTTTCAGCTAATGGTAAATTCTTTTAATTCTTTTAGATCCATCCAGAAGTCCATGTCTGAAAATGAAGCATTTGGTTAGTAGCTGCTTAAATTATTTACTGTTTACTTGCTAATCTCAGAGAGCCAACTTTAATTAAGGGTCTGATTTGTTTTACAGCTGTTGGAGTAAATGCAAAGGAAAGAGAAAAATAGAATTGAGCTAACAATATATTCTCCCCTCTTCCCTGCTTTCCACACACACATTTGTAGTTATACATTGAAAACAAACTAGTTAAATATAGAAACCACATTGTGATGAAGAACCTGTTATGGGACAACAGTAGAAATACTCGGCATGTCCAGTATTTCTTTTAATCATTCCAATAAAACCCTGAAATGTCTCTGATCTAAGAAAATTCAGGTCTCTGCCCTTTCCTATTTTAAACTACTTTGTGAGAATTTTCACAAACAAGACCACCAAGAAGGAAATTCAGGGGTTTTGTTAAACCCATCCTGACACTGTCTATTATCTACACTTGTGTTTCAATGGGTTCTATCTTGTAAATACTCTATAGGAAATAATCATCAGCTTCTTAAAAGTAAAATTTCCTGGATTTTTTTTTTTTTTTCCAAGGGGAGCTTCCTGTTATCATGCTTTCATTTATTCTTTGGGGTTTTGGTTTAGTGGTTGTTTCTAGTCCTTGCTGAATATAAAGGGTATTGTGTGTGGCTGTAATGATGTGGCTCTATTTCACAACGTGTCTCAGACAGATGAAAGCTCCCCTGTGTTAAGGCTTCACTCTGCAGCCCTGCACTGGGAACACTTTCATGCAGGACAGTGTCATTTGGTCTACAGCAAACAGGCTGTAATGAATTCCCAGCACCTGACAGGATCAACAAGAGATTTCACAAAGAAAATGCTCTGAATGAAACCCAGCATTAAATAAAACTCAACAAAACAAAACCAAACAAACCCAGAAAGCACAAACCCCATGTCGTAAAGCACGAGCACTTTGAAGTTCACTGAGGGAGCAGGAGAATGGCCATCTGCTTCTCAAAGCCAGCCTAGCTGAGCCATCCAGGCTGAGACAGTCCAAGCCTTGGAGTCCATGAGGCATCCCTGTGGGCATCTTTGATGCTATTCCTTGCAAACACTCTAGTTCAGTAATGGTAGACTTAAATAATAATAATAATAATAATTATACAACTCCTGGAAGCAAAACAAAGGCACAGATGTTCTCTGGGATCCTAGGTCTTAAATCCAGGGTTAAGATAACAATCATTCTGATCATGTGTTAACAGTGTTAAATGAGGTATTAGACCACAGCAAAGGATGATAAAACTTGAAGTCTGACCATAACAAATATTATCCATCCATCCATCCATCCATCCATCCATCCATCCATCCATCCATCCATCCATCCATCCATCCATCCATCCAAATTCCTATATTGCAAAATCATCAGTTCATTTCCATGTCTGAGCAGATGCTCCAGTGATCTGCAAGCCTGTTTGACTTGCATTCTGATGCTATTTTTATAGAATTTCCTGTTATTTCACAGGTTTGCGATGAATTCAGGTGACTGCTCTCTGTGCTTTTACTTTAGACAGGAAAAATGTGAATGGCACACTTTGGCAGGGTTCCAGGAAGCCGGAGAATGATTCGTACATCAGAAGGCACTGCCTGCTTGAAGGTAATTGCTAAACATATTTCAGCTGATTTTGCATTTTCAACAAAGTATTTAAAAGGACACCTAGGAAAATTTCCCATATTTCACCAATAATCCAGCTAAATAATTTTTCAGGTCTTTTAGAGACTTATTTCATCCTTAAGGGGGGTAAAAGTAGCTAAAATAAAGCTTATCTTAAAACTGGGAAGATAAGAACACACTCTATGACCAATTCTCTCTGTAGTCCATGGGTCAAAGGAGACTTTCCCTAAGAAAATTGCCATAGCTGTGCTGTATAGGCCTTGCCAGCTGTTATTTTACACAGCTCCAGATATCCAACAGGGAAAGGGTGCAACTTTTCTCAGAAGAAACTTTTTGTGGCAGGTGCAAAAGAGAGTTGGCCAAATTTTAGATGCAAGTGCTTTGTCTGATTCTCTTTCTACACCTGTTCTGACTAGCTTTATTAAAACAACCTTACAGCTAATGTTAGGAAGTTGCTAATGACATTGCTTAAGAGTATATCAATATAAATTCATTAAAATAACATTGAGTATTAACAAGTGAGCAGTCACCTCACCTATTTAAACACAAACTGGACTCTAAAAATCAAAATGCTTTGATAATCTGCTTGATTTTGCTTCCAGGAATGGTATTTATATTTGTACTTTCAAAGTTAAGGTTGATCTCTTACTGTTGCTTAATCAGATCAAACCAGACAAGGCTCAACAGAAGCAGAAACCAAGATATGTGAGATTAAAGTGAAAGTAAGTCTTGTTCTCAATTTAAACCAAAAAAAGTGGGAATATCTCCTGCACAAATGGTCTAGAGATCATCCACTGATAGGAGATTCCACTATTACCTGGATAAGTCAAAGAAAGCAAAGGACAGGGTGCCAACTTTCCTTCTGAATTTCATTCAGTTCACCACTTGAAGTTAAACTCTTAAATGTTTGGAAATAGATCTGAAATTGCAATGAGTATTGCATTTGCCCGTCTATGGGCAAATTTGGTTTCTTGAACCAGAACCAGAAATAGGACATGACAGGAAGATTTAGAGGAATTCTTGTACTGAACTAGTGAGGGGGAAAGGGACCTTCAGTAAGTGTCATTGCTTGCAAGGAAAAGGTTCTAATGACAGGTGAAAGAAATATTAGGCATTTCTCTCCTGACAAGTCTTACTTTTCAACCAAAACCATTTTGGAATGATTCTTCCAATTATACTCCAGAGGTTGCCAGATTGGAAGTGGGGAGAGGCTGAATGAGAAAGCAGAACTTTTTGACCTTCCACCAAAGTCTTTTCTACTCCAGGCATTTTTTACCCTTTTAAATATCCAAAGCATGCAAAAGAAGCAGTGCACATTTTAAAAGCTGACAAGTGTTGTAATTGAAGGGCAGGGGCCCAGAGGGAACAGGAAGCAAAGCTGGCAGCTAAATAAAAATCTCCCTTTCCCCTACTGCAGTAAAATTATTTCAGGGGAAGTCCCCTTCACACAGTGGTGCAAACCTTTGCAAGGAGATTTACAGTGTATCACTATCGATCAAGATAATTCGTCACTATTGATCAAACTTTTCTCTTAGCAGAGATAATCCTTCAAGGTCTGCAAGCCTATTGCATAAAGTGAATTTCTAAATTCATTTAGAAATGTTAGATTTAAAAAGCCATGTATGGTGGTCACCATAGACTTTTCTGCTTACTTCTGAGCTGTATCCACAAACCTGTCTCAAATCTCACTGAAATAATTGTAGACACATCCACTGCTAGCCTTAGGATGAAGCCCTTGATGACAGCATGTGCATTATTACATCTACAAACTCAAGTTTTCCAGGATGAAAACCCAGTGAACACATATATCTCCCTCAGACACAATAGTGGAAACACCTGCCTTTGCTCACAAGGCCAAACCCAAATCATCAGCATGAGATCTGCCAGCCTAAAAGCATCATTGTTGAAAAGTTGGCTGTGGAAGTCAGAGTCATTGGGCTTCCATGAACGATTATGGAGACAAACAGGAAAGAACTGACACCTCTCAGAGCCAGTGGATGTAATTCTGCACTGCTCCTAATTTGTTCCACAGGAGGGTGACTGGTACCTGTTGCCAGACTAGGAAGACAAGAACACTGCAGCTCTATTTGAAGTTCATTTATATCTTTTGCATGTTTTTTTGGTTTTGGTTTTGGTTTTGGTTTTTTTGTTTGGTTGGTTGGTTGGTTTGGTTTTTTGGGGTTTTTTTTGGTTGGTTGGTTTACTCAAATACCTTATTCCATAATTCAGTTGGCTGGAGAGCTGATCTAAGCAAGATGTAAGAGCACTGTGGGTGCAGCTTATTATGGCTAACAAAAGACATTGTGGTTGGGGGGGACCACTAATATTTGCTTTAATAACTTGCTGCTTTAATTTGGGTTTGAACAATATGACACCAAAAGCAGTGTCACTGTATGCAGTCTTTCAGGTTAAGGGCATTATAAGTTGCCCCACAATTGTTTGTGATTCAGCTGCAAACAGCTACTCAATAATAGTATTTTGGATTAGCCTGTAGGAGGACTTTGGGGCAAAGAGCTGAACACTGCAAGATTTAATTTCCAGAGTAAGCTCAGAGAGCGTAGGGATGTAGTGTACAGAGATGCCTGCAGGAGATGAAAACAAGTTATCCTCAGAAAGAACCCAGTTATGTTAATCTGGTGTTGCATGAGCACTGCTTAACATGAGTTATGGTGCTCCTGGAAGTCCAGCTAGCTATGTAATGAAATAAACAACCAGATGTCAGACACCAGGCCCTCAGTGACTTCAGGGAGATTTGTAGGTGCTTAATTCAAAATCTGGACCAGGATCTTATATCTTTGAATATAAATTTTAATGATCACATTCAGACACTTTTTTTCATGTGATAGCTAAAGAATCTAAGTCAGTCAGAATTATTCTCTGAATTACTCTTTCTTTTCCCGTTAATTGTAGGGAATACAATGCAATTAGTCTTGCCTGCCTACAGTTAGTTTTTGTGGATCTATATTTTAAGTAAGCTGTCCTTTTGCAAACAGGAGAACTACAGATGCTGTAAGGTATTCCACAGAAGCAATAAAGATGCCAAATTAAGATTAATGAGAAAAAAAATCCCCAACACATTCCTGCTGTCTTCTAGTGACTTTAGAAAATGTGGTGTGATTAGCAGATATTTTTCTTCATGTTTTTTTTTCCCTCCCTGCAAAATATCTGAGTGATCCTGACATCTGTTCTGATGGAATCTAATCACTAGGGCTGTCCTACAGTTGTACAGTGGTGGGTGCTTTGCCTTAAGATTGAAAGTAAAAGTAGATCTTTCAAGTAAGCTTGCTTAAAATAATTTTTTCAGACTTGTTTGACCTATTATTGCTCATTGTTGTAGTGAAGGTTAATACTCTTCCTATCCAAACATTCATTTACTGCAAGAGATGGGAGGACGTTCATCCTTTGAAAGCAATTTCTAATCTAATCTAAGTTAAACAGATCATTTTTGCCCTTAATTTTTCATATGAATATTCTAGACTTTGCTGCTGTAAATTAGCAGGGCAAGAGGAAAGTCACAGTGGGGTTCTGGGTTAGTAAACTGAGGGCTGAGTACAGAGAAGTAATAAACACAAATGTGTTTTCTTTCTGCGAGTCAGTTTGCCAATTTGTGCTGCAGTCTCACTTCAAAGCAGTTTAAGATAAAATGTATGCTTAAATGATATAAGATTAACTTCAGAGAGTCAAAATGTCAGCTCAAAACATCAAGTGCAATTCAAATGATATTCCTCATAAAATCATAAAGCAGGACATTTTAAAGAATGTTTTCTCTTTTTTGGTCATAATTCACAGAAGATAATATTATTGCTGATGGAATACATATGCTCCAAGGAAAGAAGATAGAAGAAACAACATGTCAGGTGAAACAACTGCTCTTTTTTTCCAGAATCTAAATTTTCCTTCAAATAAAATTTCATTTCTTTTTTCCATTCAGCATTTGCCTAGCCTAAATTTCATACTCAGTATGCCTCTGTATTTTAGAAGCTGATTTTAAAAGAAGACTCTGGTGACTTCCAAAGTTGTTCATGATTTTTCTCATGCAGGCCATATGGATTTCATTTCCTAGAAAACCTTTTCCTTCCCTGAGTGAATACATTTCTGCTAAATTGATGTGCTAGAACTGTGTCTGGCGAGATCTATACTGAGTGTTTAGATCTGTCTTGCATGATCCATATTGGCATACATATCCTGATGCTTTCTGAATTTCTATAAACATATACCATATCTCTTCTTCCTAAACCTGTATTAGTCATCCCACTGCAATGACAAATTAATGAATTCTGACCCCTGGGTTTACATAACCATAGCAACAACATAAAAGCAGATAAAAACCCACCAGCTGGTGAACAGCAGAGGTGGGGAGAAAGACTTGTAGCTCTGGAATTGGAATGACCGGTGTTTGGGTTTTATTTCACTTCCAGTCCAATGTTTTCCCTGATAATGTTTTACTTCAGTTCCTATCTGTGGAAAACTGACTTAGCTCTGCTGATTTTACAGGACATAACAGTCTACCCAGTTTGGGACTAAAAATGTGTAACACACCTGTATATATGTGTGTGTTTTAAATAAGGAATTAATACAATAAAATTATTTAGAAGCTGAAAATCTATTAAATTTTCCTTTGCATAAAAGTTTTAAATTCAAGGTGAACATTTAACTTCAGAAAAAGCTCTGACCTGAGCTTCCTCTGTTGTTTCTACACAATGTCAGGAGTCCTTTTAGATGTTTCGGTTAAAACCAAGCAAAAAATGTATATTCATCACAAGGCATGTGAAATAAGACAGAGAACAGTGTAGACCCAATATTTAGGCATTGCTCAGCTCCAGTATAGGTCAAAGTCGAGATCTGGGTTAAAAAAAAAGTCAAAGGATCTGCATATTGGGGACAGAAAACCGTATTGGAAACCAGGGTCTGGAAAGTCGGTGTGTCCCAGGCTTCTCCTGCTTTCCCTCAGGGTTTTATCTGTCTCTGCACTGTTTGTTCTCATGATTATCTTCTCTCCCAGCTGACGAAAGAGCATCTGAGGAGGAAGGAAAGGAGAAAAGAACCCTTTTTCTTCTGCATCTCTCATTCCCTTTCTCTGATTTCTTTCTCTCATTTTCTAAGTATCGTGGAGAAAGATTATTCTTTGATTTCCTACAATAGTTCTTCCCTTAGTGTGAGGGATCTCTGGCTCTGCCCCTATCCTGCCATGACAGCTTTTGGACTGGCTCCTGGTAAAGATCCCAGAGGTCGTTTCTCAGAGGTGACAGACTATGGAGGGAAAAAGGGAATAAGGCCTATGTTTGCTTTAAGTATAAGTTCCCACAAAATCCCTCAAAACTTTTCCCCATGAACCATTTGCCCAATTTTAGAAACAAAGTCCTTTTTTTGACTTCTCAAAGCATTTGATGATGCTTTTTTCAGGGGCATGAATGATGAACTATAGGGATTTGGGTCCCTCCAAACTTTGGTATCAGTTTAAGACCTATTGCACTTGCTTTTTAAAAAAATTCAGGTTTAATGGCATTATTTTGAATTTTAGTGATTGTTACCTCTTGTCTTCATTATCATCAAGGTAACATTGATATAATTCTCTTTTAAACTGCCAGAATAGTCTGATTATATCTGTATTCATTTGCTGCACTACATTATGCACACAAACAAGGAAATGCTGAGGGAACAGCATTATGGGGGAAGTTTTTTTTCTGCAAAATCAGCACAAATGAGTGTCCTTATGAAGTGCCTGTCTGCTGATGCACACAGCATGGGTAACAGGAGGAATTAGAAGTCTGCATGCAATTGCACAACTGCAGCCTCAGGATCACAAAACTGGGTGGGATAGCTCACACTACTCAGCTGTCCCAGAAAGTCCAGGGAATTAAAGGCTGCTACTCCCAGGAATGTGATGGAGCAATAGGCACAAACTGAGATACAGGAAATTTCACTTAACATAAAGAAAGCATTCTTCTAGTATAAGAGGTGGTCAGACACTTGTGAAGCTTCCTAGAGAGGATATGAGAAGTTCATCTTTGGAGACATTCCTGTCAGGAGATGGACCTATGCTACTTTCTTTGGTGACCAGTTCTGTGCAGGGAGCTAAAATAGACAACCCCCAAAAGAGCATTCCTTCCTCAGCTGGTCTGAGTGAGTTTGTGATTCTGTGCCATGGAAGAGGCAAATTTACAAGCAGGAGTAAATAGCACAGATGGATACCTTAGATTTTTTTGCCTCTTGTTGAAGGA
This sequence comes from Promerops cafer, assembly GCA_013398275.1. Lineage (NCBI taxonomy): Eukaryota > Metazoa > Chordata > Aves > Passeriformes > Nectariniidae > Promerops > Promerops cafer. The sequence goes on along the minus strand of VZSE01010018.1, from coordinate 1,268,896 downwards.
AAAAAAAAATAAAAAAGAGAAAGCAAGTAGGTTTCCCTGAGTGCTTCACAAAAGCTTTAATCCTTCTCTATTTCCTAAATTGACATTCATTCATTCTATTCATTCTGTAAGTGCTGGAAAATGGGGCTTGAAACAGAAGTACAGGTTGAGGGATATAGCATGAGCACCACTGAAATAATTGCACCTTACAATAAAAAGTGCCTTTACTTTCTCCATTTATTTTTTGTACCTTTGTTCTTATTTACTCATGTCTGGAAGGGCTCCCTTGATGGCTCGAAGCCTTTGTAGCATATTGGGAAGGACATAAAATATCAAGTAACGCAGTCTTTGGGCTAATACATTTTCAAAAATGTTTCATGCCTCATTTCTCACGTAAATTCTTAGGTTGCATTCAGCCTTCAACGTGTCATTCATATTCATGAAGGAAAAAGGCCAGTGTTCATCACTTTCCTGCTGAGCTGTAGGCACTGCCAGGCTTGCCCCCTAGGGACTGCAGCAGTGCCCCAGGGAAGGTGTATTCCCCTGGTGTTCCTCTCCTGAGGACACCGTGACCAACAAATGGCTTATGGGCAGATGGTGAAAGTGGGAACGGTCTTGTCTTAGTTCTGAGGGTCGTCCCATTTTCTCCACATTGTTAATCCAGTTCAAAATCACACCCCTGGTGCTCAGCATCCCAGGAAAAATGAGGAGAACTAAGAAAGACCCTTTTTAGAACTGTGTCAGTGATGCTCCTCAGCTGAGGGGTTGCCCCTGAGGGAAGCCTTCTCTGGCTTTCCTGTTCATTGAGCAAGGACAGCCAAGATCTAGGATGAGATCCAAGGATCCCACACTATAATGCACGGCTCTGCCATGCTACCATTTTCACTGTGATGTCTCCAAGACATTATTGAGTCCCAGATAACTGAGGAAATCAAGACAGCTCAATACCAAAATAATTTCAATGGGTGGCAGCTGGTGTATGTCAGTATCCACACAGTACTGGGCTGAAAAACTGCTGAGCTCTTATCTATATTTAATTACATGATGCTAATTATACTTATTCATCTTATGTAAGTTGTAATTGTTTTTTAAATTTTACTTTTCTTACTATCTAGGTGATAAACTATGAACAATGGATCCCACCACGAGCTCACAATCCAGGTGTGCCTGGTAACAGTGAAATGGTGAGTTGCCATGAAAATTGTTTATTTTTTTTCACCAGCAACTGGGAAGAACAGGCTGGTTTTTGCTGTGCTGTATGTTCCTTCTCCAAAAGCTGAAAGATCTTTATCCATATCCATGTTATTAATCATGATATCTCTTTGTCTTCTGTAGAGTACCTTATTATTGCTATGCTATTAATCATTATATTTCTTTATCATTTATAGAATATTGTATTATTGCTGTAATTCCCAGGACAGAATCTGCCTATTACCCTAGGCTGCTTAGTCTGCTTACTTGCACTCATTTTAAGCTAGTTGGAGTACCAGACCAACATCATGGGAATATTTAAAGGTCAGAGATATATGAGCAGGAGCACATGAAAGAAGTCTGCACAGTGCTTCTCTATACACTGCTTGACCATGGCTTTATTGACATTTTTTAACAGAAAATTAATCCAAATTTGATGTGTTTTACAGAACTCTTTTAAACAGAGCAAGAAGTTGTCAATCATCACATACTATTTTAATATTAATTATGTGCAGCCATGTTATTACTGAAACTTTCCAAACGTTTTTATGGTACCATAGCAATTAGCACTGTGGGCACAGTAAACACACACTAATTTTTGCCTTCGCACTAATATACTGTACTCTGAATTTAAGTGCATTGGCAGTCATGATTAAATCATTGCAGTTCTTTGGGAAAGGCAAAGCAGTTGAAGAAAAATCACAGAGATTAGACTGTGCCATGACTAAATTCTTTATGCTGAGAAGAGACATGGTGTGCAAGTAGTTTTATTGAAATTAATGCAGTTACACCCAGGAAAGAGAGTGCTCAACTGGACTGAGATTGCAGGGATCTGACCAGCAGTGTTTTACACTTAGCTTCCAATTGCTGTGTTTCTGTCACCAGGTTAATCCTCATAACATCTCACTGTGCAAAGATTTCTAAGGTATTTAAAATACCTTTGCATAAACTGGAAACTGTTTATCAGACACAATTTAGGTCTTTCTTCTGTAATGCATTCTAGAAGTGCATTTTTAAAATGTATATTTTCTGTGCTTAAGTATTCCTGCACACTTCATGCAAATTATTTGCAACTAAAGGGCAGCCTGTGATTTATTTTTTTATACAATTCATTTTGATTTGTGAGGTGACATGATTTTTCATCACTAAAACCCATTAAGTAGGGAAATCAATAATATTCTTGGTTCTTGTTCATGAGGGAATTCTTTCCTTATAGATAGGGGCAAAGCACAGTTCACCTGATTGTCTGGTTTCTACATCAAAGAATGTTTGGATAGGCAGATAAAATTCCATATTTGAATGCTTAGGTAAGCCAAAATAAAATACTGTAAATTTAAAAGCTGTCTCACCAGCAGCTGATACTGCATGAGCTTTTTTCTCCATGAAAGAGAGTTACTGCATTTATTATTTCAGCACTCGTGACTTTTCTGTAACAATAGACTCTATGAAATGAGTGCTTTTAAGGAAAAGAGGATTAGAGTTTGCCATTAATGAAATTATCTGAATAGATTATCTTCCATTTATCTTGATGTCTCCATGATGGAAATCCCAAATCATAAATCAAAGTCATCATGTTGCTTTTGTGTCGTTACTTATAAGTGAACAAATTATTATTGCTACAAGAGATCTAATATGAGAGCAATATTAGCATTTTAAACCACTGTGATTTATTTTGCAAAGGCATCTCACAATGAAAGACTGAAAAATTGAACCTCAGTTTCTCTCATTACCAATGCATTAGGTAAAAATGCATTCCTGCTATCTTGAATTTGGAAGAGGAAAGAAATCTACACACATGTGAAGGACAGAAAAAGCACAGCAGAGCAGTTGGTGCTGATGAGCTGATGTCCACATTTTGTCCTATGGGTGGTCTACCTGTGTTCACATCCTCTCTGTTGGACACCAATCAGTAGCTGCAGGTCATCAGCTGAACTTCTGGAAAGTGTCTTTTGTTTTAATTTCATCTGTAACAAGTTCAGTTTGTGGCACTTTGAGACCAAAGTGCAGCTTTCAGGGATAGCTGCAAAATTCACGGCAAAACTAAGACACTAATGAAGCCATGACTTACAAGAGACACTGGAGACATGAAAAGATGTCAGTTCTCTGGCTTCCTGCTTTGTTCCTGTGGTTGATTCCCAGTTTCCAGAACACTGCAGGTTTCATGGAATGCAGCTTGCTGCTGAGAAGGAGGGAGTCTAAACCCAAGTGCTATCCACTGAGGGAACTTTTGCATTATTGTGATTAAAGAAGGAGGACTCCTAGGGTCCTGTCCTTAAGGAAAGAAGTCAGCATAGGCTGCAACAGCATCAGTGTGATTTATATCACCCATGAAGGTAGCCCTGAAAGGTGTATCTAGACACATAATAAAAATAATAACAATAACAACAACAACAATAATAATAATATTTTATGTAACTAAGAGTATTTTATCAAAGCAATGCCTGAAAGAATAAAGCAGTTTCAGATTTTTTGGGGTGTGGGTATGTGTTCATTTCACTAGGTCCTGCTTGTATTCAGTAATGCTCAGGTATTCAAGAAAAGTCATATGTAAACAGCAATATGAATGCTGGGCTAAGCTTGATGTCTCTTGTTGCCTTTTCCCCTTTTTTTATGTATTAGACCAAAGCAAGGAAAGGCCTAACTTTCAAAGCATTGGTTCAATGATCAATTCTTTGAATCCAACACTTTGTCATTCTCAGGATGACAAAGATAACCATGTTACCCTTTTTTTTTTTTAGGGTTTGAATGATTTTAATGTCTTTCTTGTTTTGTTGTGGCTTTTTTTTGACAGGGTACAGAACCAGACAATAAAGCTGAGTCCAGGGGAACATTAAAAAGATTGCAGAAATTGGTCCGAACAAAGAAAACAAGTACACAAAGCTTGGAAGATGCCAAGCACGTTCTGGTTCCCCTCAGTAAGTACAGCATCACATCAGCATTCTTTCCAACATTTGGCAAATGACACTGGATGGAACATAACTGTAAACAATCCTGTCCTGGTCTGTCATTCACCACCCACAATTTTCAACCCCCAACTGAGATGTTACTGTGATACCACTCCAGTGCTGACTTCCTCATAGTGTGAAAACCTGTTTCCTGTCACACTAGCTGGAGTTTTGTAACAGTATACCTCTCAAGCAGGGATTCTAGATAAATAGAATTATATAACAGCAGGGCCTGTGTGCTGGGGACACTTTGGGTTTCCTAGCTTTGTATCACATTTCGGGTCAGAAAGGCAAAATTCACAAATGGGAAGATAATTTCCAGTGCTAGTCCATGGGTCAGTAGCATCTGCGAGGCCAGGAAGGTCTGAGGAATGATAAGTAAGTTGGTCTTTCATCATACCTGAGTGCCCAGGGCTGTAAGACCCAGGAATTCTGAACTGATTCTGGCCTCAGCTGATTTTCTGGAGCCTCCTATAGATCTCTGATCTGACTGTGCAACAGGTCTTCCTCTGAACTTTGCCGACGTTATTTTAACAGAACATGCATTGATTGTACAATGCATTTGTTTGTATGATTATTTATAATCCAGTATCAGCAAAATGAGTTTAAACTATCTGTTGAACTACTGCTGCAGCCAAATCACTGCTTGGGCTGAAACACATGAGGAAATAAGGATTTTAGCAACTAGTTTGTAACTACAACATACATACAAGGGGTGGGAGAGCAATAGTCCAGAAAGCTTCCTGAACTTTTCCAGCTCAACTCATGCTCTGAAACTATCAGCAATATGACATTCAGTTAGCAAATTTTCATGGGCAGAACTAATAACGTTTTCCACACCTTTGAGGGAACAAGATGAATATACCAAATGGAGAATAAATCTCACTTTTGGCTCAGATGCCTGATCCAGTACAAAATCCTTTCCATCTCCCTAATTATCATAATTATCTGGTTTTTGTTTTGTTGGGGGTTTGTTTGGCTTTTTTTGGGGGGGGGGGGGGGGTTGCTTGTTTGTGTTTTTCTGGTTTTTCTTTTTGGTAGGAGTTTTTTATTGCTAATTTTTTTTAACAGAGTCCTTGGCTTTTTCATTATATAGAGTGAAAGATGGCTATTAAATAAAAAAAAAAAAGTTTACTACTTTCTCTATGAATTGCAACATACTGTAACAAGTATTTGCATTTTTAAAGATACCTTAGATGATGCTTATCTCTCTGAAGAGGATGAAGAAGCGCTAACTTCTTGCATGAAGCTGACAAAACCTCAGGAAACAAAGGTGTGGAAAGATAACACAAGGAGAAAAGAAGAGACTGAGACCAGGACAGATTTCATTTCTGCATCTCTGGGCCGCTCATACACTTCCAGATTTAATAATTTAGGAACTATTTCAATTCATTCCGAAACAGAATTTCACTTGTGGAGTGACTGGAAGCCATTTCCTGACAACCAGCTCTGTCCTTGTGACTTTTTAATTTCAAAAATAGAAGAATGGGAAAACTGTACTTGCTCTTCTCATCAGCCACATCTTACGTATTCCCTAACGGATATGGATCTACAGTACTCCTGGGTAAGTGGAAGTGGTTTCTTTTGTGCTGATATGCATAAAAATTGGAAACTTTTTGCTCTGATTCAGCATTAAACAGATACTGTCATCTTCTGTGTGGTTATGAAATGCAATAGACCAAATTTAGATTTCAGGTAAATGGATGTGAATGCATTGTTCAGGCTAACACCAGGGGTTCGTGTAGCCCTAGGTAGTTCATTTTTAACCATGCAGACATCAGCAGCTTAGAGATGGAAGGCTCTAGGCTATTCTGTTTCTCATCAGCACATCCATGGTTTTTTTGTTTTTTCATCTGTATTATACTCATCCTTTCAGGCTTAGAAAACTTTCTGGAAGCCTGGGCTAAGTCAGTAAGGGACAATGAAGCCACTGGGCTTGGAGCAGGCTCCTAGAGGTCACTGCAATACTAATAAAGGACACTAGAGTTATTTAGGCAAATGTCAGAAGTTGCAGAGGTATCTGTGTTTCTGTCTTCTTGGTCAGCTCAGCTGGTGGAACCTATTTTTGCAATTACCTGTGTGGCAGAAAGAAGATTCTAGGGACAGAAACAAAAGCAGAGTTTAACCTTGGTCCGAAATTATCTTCCTGGAGAGAACTCTGGAGGAGGTTTTCATATTTTTATTGCTGGCTTTTTTAAAAAGGGATATTCAAAACTAGAACAAAACCAAGAGAAAGTCCTTTTGGTAAGATATACAAAATATAGACACTGCAACAAGCCTTTTCTCTCTCTCCTCACTGGGCACAGCAGGTCTTCTGGCACTCCACATAGTGGTGAGCACATGGAGGGTGACTGGTAGAGTGAAATACATCAGGGAAGCAGTAAAAAGTAGCCACTTTTCCCTTCATGCCTGTTCCCTCTACAGTGCTCCAGGGACAGAGCACTGTAGAATATTCCACTGTGGAATAAGACCAGCTCCCAGGAAAGCACACCTAAACCACAGAAGGTGAGACACCTGAGCCAGCTGAGTGCTCAAATGGAGGCCTGAGCAACCACAGCCTTAGGTCAGAGAGTGTCCTGCTGAGAGCAGCATGATCTGTAACATGTGCCCACACAGCATTAGGAAGGTAACAGATGTGGGTCTATACAGAAGCCATATTTCTGAATTCATGGAGGAGGTAATTCAGTTCCTTTTCAATTACACAGCAGCTGACATACCAGGCAGGACCTGAAATGTGGGATTTATCTAGGTGTAGATTTTCCTGGGATTTGACGCAGAAAACAAGTCTAAAATTTTGACTGATGGATAATTAGAAGAAGAAAGAAAGGAAACTACCCTTAAAAAAAGCTGAGGGAGATGCAGCAATGAAACCCTGGACAGCCTCAGCCCTGCAGCCTCCCAGGGAGAGCACCTGCAGACAGACCTGCAGGACAGAGAGCTGGCAGAGATGGGCTGAGAGCCATGAACAAAGGCTGTGGTCTGTCAGGGGAGTCCCCCTGCATGCCAGGAAATAGGAGCCTCTGCAGAAAGTGAATTGTGTCAGGGCTGCTGGGCTCCATCATATGCCTGGCTTCTATATGCAAGCAGCTTTCAGCATCCCAAGTGAAGGCTGAAGTCCCAGCTAAAAGCAGTAATAGAGGTGTTGGTCAGATTTATGAGAACATAAGTGTCAATTCAAATAATTTTATTTCATTTTGTCACAAACAGGCTGTTAACATTCCCTACCCTGGTGAGATTTGTCCTACCCATTTTACTATTAAGTGCCAGCAAGGGGCATAATGCTTTTTTTCCTGAATTGTTTGTTTTGCCATCTGCCTTCCTGACGGGCTCTCTGATTTTAATGTATCTCTGTGGGCTTAGTGTCTTTAGATTTAGGTTACAGCCAATGGCAAGACTTCTCATTCTTTGCATCTGCATTCTACCAACTGGCTCAATTGAAGATTACACAGGCTGGATTTTCAGTTTTGCTGTTTAAGGATCAAAACGCGGACACTGGTGGTTTTGCTATGAGAGGATCAGACAGAGGGGGTGGTGCAGATGTTCTTCCTGATGTTGATTTACTTATTAGAGTAAAGCCAATATATTCCATAATACTCTTTCCTATTCTGTGAGAAAGAAGGTATGGTTTCATTTTCTTGACTTGGTAACTCCTCTGTTGTCTCTGCTGCAGCAAGTTGTGGAGGAGACAGCTGGAGATGAACTATCAAAATGCTTGTTGGTATGTCCTGAATTGAGACTAAACTGGTAGATGCAAGACAAAGATCCAAGACTGCTATTCCATCAGCAAACTGCTGCTGATCTGGCTTGGAGGACAGACAAATATCTAGATCAGACAAATATTATCCAGACGTATCTCAGCAACGCACGCAAAGCTGATTGGGCCTGGCCTTTATTAAAGCTTGAATGGCAGATAGTAAATTAAGTAGTGCTCTCCTGTAATCACAAGGAAAGACATGGATAGACATGCCATGACAGATTGCTGTTGAGAGAGACAAAACATGAGTAATCCTAATTCCCTTCCTCCAATTTCTTCCCTTGACACCTTTCTGCCCTTGTCTCCCTCTTCCTTTCTTCCACCTCAGCACTTACACAGCCTCCCTTATGGTGCTTCATATTGCCAGTTTTTGTCACCTAAACCAGTAAAAAGGCTGAAAGAGGTCATCTAGGCAACGACTGGGAGAACAGACTCCAAAAACCATATCCATCTTCAGCTCCAACAGGCTCCTCCAGCTACTCTTCCTCCAGCCTCCCCCAGTTAAGCCCTCAGTAACCACCTGCATTAGCTGGACAGTCTCTGGCACAGGGATATTGCAGACCACTCACATTTCACCCATCCCTATATATATGTATATATATATATATATTTTTTTTTATCATTCAGCTTTTTAAATATAATTAGTGGTTGGTCAAAATTTTGCTAGGGGCAACATAAAGCATTGCTTTTTTGGTGTGTCAATCTTGCCATGTGAAATTATTGTTACTGGTATTCTTTCCAGAGACATGTAATTTATAAATACTTCTTCCTCAGAATGTGGAAGAGTATATTTAAAAAAATACAGAGTACTTGAGGGGGAAAAAAAAAGAAAAATATTCTTGCATGCTTGGAAAAAGTAACTACTATGTTGCATATTTTTCTATTATCACAAAGTGTATTGGGGAGATCCAGGCTGATGTCTGTGATGTTATGAATCAGCTGAAAAGCAGGCAGAGGATGGAAGAAAAGGTTTTCCAGACACCACTTTAACCACCACTTGACCCCAATGGAAAAGGTTATTGGGTTTTTATACTTCTTTTTATTCCTCAGGCTTAGCCCTGCAGAAAACAGTTAAGCTGTCTGTCTCAGACTAGTTTTTTCTCTTTTTTTTGGTGTTTACTAAAAGCTGCCCTTCTGTCATTTGTGTGCTAAGATACTCACTACCATAACAAAGTAGTATGCTTAGAAGTGCCATGTCCATATGACTTTTAAACAAGCTCTTTCAGCCTTCTGTTGCTTTTTCTCAATCTGTGCAATTGCATAAGACTTGTAACCTCATAAGGCAGGAAAAATCTACAGTCAGAAGGTTGTAAACTACAGGAGCTTGCTAGGCTTGAATGGACCTGAAAGGCACAGTGGAGCACAGTGAGGTCACAGGTGGGGTCCTCTTCACAAAAGGGTTCCCAGACTATCCTGGACAATCTGAGACTAAGAGAAGAAAAGCACATGAGTCCTTTTCTCCTCTCCCTCTATACTTTAACCTGCTACATCACTGGCTGACCCATCCACTCTCCCAATATCTGTGAAATATGGAAGATGTGTTTGTAGAATCACACAGGCCTCCTTTACAGGAAGAGGAGAGGCGACAACATCCTCTGTTGGAGACAAATCAGCAGAGAGTTGTCAGCAGAAACCCACTGGAAGTGGGTTTCTCTTCTTCACACACTTTTTCAGCATGGTTAAGTTTTACATAAGAAGGATTTAGTCATTGATACCATGAGAATATTTATCTGGTGCAACCTATTTTGGCATTCAGTGAAAATGAAGTATGAGGGACATTTCCCAAGACTAAAAAGACCTGGGATTTTGATGAGGAGAAAGAAAAAAATCTAAAGGTATCTGCAGAGGAAGATATACTTTCTCTCCCATTTTCAGGCTAAGAGGAGATTAGAAAGCTTCAGAAGATTGGTTTCTATCTGATATGAATGTATTACATTGTGGTCGAATGAACAATAAGTTTGGGGAAACTGCAAAAGACTTTATCCAATTCCTGTGTTCATTCTCTCCATACTCCTCTCAGGAAAGTGTTATGGTCTTATCACAATTATGTTTGCCCTGCTGTTACTGGCCATGGTTCTCTGCCATTTCAGTGACCTTGTGGCTTTTTCCTTTTCTCCTGGTCTGGCTTGCTTCCTAGTCAGACTGACCATTTCTCAGCATCTCCCTTTGATGCCCAGAACACATAGCTAGTTTGACACTCATTTTTTTTTTTTTTTTGAAGAAATACTCTGATTGTCAACCCTGGTTTTGTACATTTCCTTACTCTAACTTTTCCTGGTTCTGGTTGCTGGTTGCCCCATGACAGCCTTGCTTCTTTCCTGTGGTTGCTCTTAACCTGCCCTCTGCACCTCTTCTGCTGCTCCTGATCATTTTGGTTCTCAAAAACGTGCTGCAGATTGCCTGGAGGTTTATGCAGGTGTTGGGTATCTGTGATACCAGGGTCTGATCACTGCTCCCTGGACTAGTGGAGTGGGGAGGAAGGGCATGGACAGCTGGTAATGAGCAAACAGGCAGAGTGTTCTTGTCTAGCAGAATGTGCTCCAAAGCTGAAAGTTGTATTTGCACTGCCCAGAGAATTGCTGTGGGAAGATTTCTGCTCCATTTCAGCCAGCAGTTTCTGCTGCACACCAGAATGCTGTGGGCTTTAATGGACTTTCTGACTGCTTGACTGCTCAATTTTCTTAAGCAATTTGACTGTTTTCTGCAGTTTTTCCTTTCTTTAGCTAATGTCTTTCTGTTGAGAGACACCTGAACATGCCTTAGAAGAGCTTTCTCAATTGCATTTTGAATCCTCATTTGGCACAAATATAGCACTAAAAAGAATGCCTGGAAATCCCCAAATTGCTTTTCTGAGACATCAATTTTCAACCGCTCCGGTCACTCTGGCTGCTTCACTGTCAGTAACAAGGGGTCCTTTTAAAAGCTATAGCTCTTGTCCCTATTTCAGTGACAAGGTAGGAAGCCACATCCTCACCAAGTACAAATCTATTTTCTACAGGTCTTAGAGAGTCATGCTCAGCTGTAGCCAAGCTGAGGCCCAAAGTCTTTGCCCAGGGAAGAGAAAAAGGACAGCTGAAAGGCAGTAAACAAAACCAATCAAGACCATGATATGCATGTTCAGGTGACAAGCTGTGGCTAAGACACAAAAACAGGATTTGTTTCCAAGGACATGAAACTGTCCCCAGCTGCTTCTCTTTCATCTTGTCATATCTTCATTTACAAGGCCCTCAACAGGTTTCCTGTTGCTTTTTAATGATATTCTAGCTAATTTTGGTGGTCACCCTGCTCTCCTCATTGGTCCACCAGCTCAGTCCCTCTGCCTCTGTATTCAGCACCTCTCTTGCAAGGTAAAGAGAAGCTAGAAACACCCCCATGACTGCAGACATGAGATATACAGGAACTGATAGACAAAAAGGAACAGTGCTACAAAGGCACTCATCTTTTCCCCGTTCAAACCTCATTCCAGAACCTTGTGAAAACTTATTTTGAATTTTAAGATTTGTGAGTGGGTGGGGATTGAGATTTATGCAAATCTATTGTAGTAAAGTGCTGGTGACATTTGAATGGCTTTTTTTTTTTTTTTTAACTGACGAAAAGCCAAGAGCCACAACTAAATTTTTAGTGTTTACTTTTCCTAGAAATACAAAGAAAAATACGGATTCAGAAAAAAAAAAGACACAAATGCTAGTGAACTTAAGAGCAATCATTTTCTTGATGCTTCAGAGTCTGTGGAGTTGTACTTTTTCTACTGTCACAGGGACCTTTATTCAAGGAACAGTTACAGCAACAAGTCAGTAAACATTATAGGGCTTGCTTCAGTTAAATAGAAAAAGTGAGAGAAAATCACCTCTTACAGTGCAAGACTTCTTCTCTCAAGCTTTCTGCTGGGAAAACAGGAAACTGGGAGGGTGTCCAGCCTCTCTAAAGATGCACCATTGCACTGTGCTGATAGGAAATATCTGCCACTACCATTCCGCTTCCTACAGAGATTTTTGCTATTTCTTGCATAGTAATGTGAAAAATTTTGTGTCCTCATCTGTGATGACTTTGACCATGCAGTCTTAAAGCAGGTTTTAAATAATGTGAAAAATCTGATGCTGTTATTCTTCACTATGGTAACTCTTGTCCTATTTTTTATTTTTAATACCTGACAAGAACTTTCATAGCTATATAGAGAATGATATCATACTTTCCATTAATCTTAGAAGCATGTATACCTAACTCTACCAAAAAGCTTCCCAAACTTTTTCTGCCACAAACTTCTGGGCTGTTTTGTGAAGTTGGATTGCTAGTACTTGCTAGTATATATGAGGGAGAATGATAATGAGGTGAATTTATTTGCACTAGAAGATATTTTAGAATACTACAACACTTTTAATATTGTTACAGATAACTGCAGAAGAACATTGCAATTCACCTCAGCAGATTTCATGGATTTGCTTCTGACATAGCTGCTAGGTCCTGCAGAGCTACAGCTAGAGAAAGAAATGAAAGATTTTGGATTACTGTCATGAATGTAGAATGAAGGGCAATGTGATCATTGAAATTACAGGGAAAACTGTGCATTTTGTAGACTTATTCTTTGTAAATGGCATATGAATTCTCAATAGAAAAAGAAGTGTGCTACCTGTTTCATGAAACATGATTAAGAGTCAAAATATTATTAAGCTAAGTGAAGTTGTTGGTAACAAACTGTCTGCTGAAAGGATGACTTCCTGCTAGCCTACTTTAGAATTGCCAAAATGATGCACTTTTGCATACTGAAGGAAATAGATTGCATTGCCTGTCTGCTGCTTTATTTACGTACTCTGCGACAATATCACCCTTATGTGGATCTGCTGTCAGTCCAGTATAAAAGACATTCTTCTTGTTGTTTTTTTATTTAAAAAAAATTTATTTAAGGCTATAATTTCTTCCCATACACCATACAAAGCAAAAAAAAAAAAAAAAAAAAAAAAAAAAAAAAAATACACATAACTCCACTTGACCAGTGCTCCTGCTGAATGAATCAGCTAATACAGGCTGTGTTTTCATGCTGTGTTGTGCTAATGCATTAGCTCCTGGTGCTGGCAGGGACATCTTGACCAATGAAACGATCAGGCAACTTTTAAAATTTTTACAGTGCAATTTATCTCCTCACACAAAGTAATGCAGTTTTACTTCTGTGTAGATTCACTTTTGAAACATAAATATTTTCTAGATCTTGTGCTTGTTGAGTTGGTGACAAGCATCCCATTTGTAGCCAAAATGTTTAATCTTCACCGTGCTTGCAGTAGCTCAGTGCAGTCTCTGTGTGTGCTCATCTTCATGCAGGAGAACGAGCAAGCTTAGCTTCAGATTTCCTCAGAATCCCTGATGAAACTATAATTAAAGTGCTACCCACATGCCTAATTAGGTAAGGATTTTGAGGCTTTGGTAAGGAAGCCACGGCTGAAGATGACTCAAGGATCCTTACTGACCTTAAGTTACAAGAATAGCTAAGTGGTGGCTAGCAGTGCACACCACAATGCCTGACACTTCTTGTCTTCTCCTCTAGCTGATTCAAATGGCTCTTCTTCTGGGGACATCAATTTTCTGGAAGTTCTGAGATGGTTCAGAACCTGGTTATGTTTGCTTGTTTCTTTTGTGAGTGTAGATTAGTTAAGTTTGTTATTCTGTTTAAGTCACTTTTGTATACTTTAAATGGATCCCTAAAGTATATTTGTGAAATGAGTCTTTCATAAATCAGAAGAAATTAGTTCTGTTTTCATCTCCCTCACACAGAAGTGAAGGGAAAGTCACATGATATCAGTGCTCAGCAATGGCACAAATGGAAGAGTGAGGATTTTCAGTGCCAGAAAGGTACTAAGGTTTCCAGGGCTGCAGCATTATTATAATGAATGTGTTTCAAAGCCCTTTAAAAGAAGCACTTCTGTTGTGACATTCTCCAAAAGCAGGGCATGTCTTGCATAATTCCAGACTTGTTTTTAGAAACTGAAAATTTAATGTGAAAACTGTGTGATCATCCAACTTGGAAAAAATACTTGTGGGTGAAATGAACAAGAATAGGGCCTGAAAACTAAGACTGGAAATGAAACAATGAACACAGAGTGGAGACACCTGTAGTTCTGCTATTTAAATACTTTCAGATATATGGACAGATCATTGGAAGACAAAGACCAGGGCTTTTCAGAAAAAAATGGACAGTGATTTGTATCTGAGTATTTGCTTTTATTTTGAAAGGAATTCACCTATGGTAATGAAATTTCTGGACCATTTTTCTGTAGACATTTAATTGATTGAAGAAGTTCACCTTCCCTAATACATAAGGAAAGCAAATTGGAAACTTGAACATACTGTAATTCTTGCTGGAAGTGCTTACACTCCGATCCATTTGAAGAAATCCGGCTGAATAATTTTTGCAAAAGAACCAAATTATTAGGTTAAATGACATGAAACTTCTCGTTCACTTCTACTTACAACTTATCTTTGATAGCATAGTGCAAGAAATGATGACAAACTGTGTGTGGGAAGTAGGAAATTCAGGAGTTCAGATAGTTTAAGGTCATGAGACCGAAACTTTTGCAGATATCTTGAGAGTTTCTATATTTAGTTCTAGATTGTGTAAGTGTTTTAATACCTAGATTTCCTTCTTTGCATTTATGCTTCAACATAATTCCCCTAAGAATTACGGCAGGATAGCATTCAGATTTTCCAGTCTGAAAGACATGAAATCAAACTCCCCAAACTTTGCTTGCAGCTATATTTGCTCAAATTTTCTGCGCATGTAACCGCAGGGTCACACCCTGAGAATTACATGCAGTCAATGATCAATTGCAAAGTAAATAACTTTTAACACAATTTCTTACTGCTCCCCTGAACTAGAATGACAAAATAAATCCTTACTCCAGCTCCTTATAGCAGCGTAGCTTCTTTAAACCCATGAATCATGATCCAGTGATTAAGGATGTAGATAATGCAGATTCAATTCCCTGCACTACTACAGACAAAATTAGACAAATCACTTCACTTGTCTGCCTCAGGCTTCATTTGCAAAATGGGGATGGTGTGCTCTTGTACACATCAGATGGTTGTTGCATGAGCAAGGATACACATTCCAACTTATGCCCCAGAAGGGCAGCAGTTCAAACAGTTTATTTTCAGGCTCTGACACTGTCATTCAGATTCATAGCTTGCACTAAATTACGCAGACATTCAGTAGAGAATATGTGGTAAATGTTAAAGCTGTCTTATTAAAACTGCACCATGAAACACACATGTGTAGGGGTGAGAATCAGGTATCACAGATAGCAATGATTCTGCCTTTGCTTGGCTTCAAAAGTTTGTTTTCTTCCTCTAATGAGTTTGGGTGTGTATGGTACATAAGGGTGCTGATTTTTTAGGGGTTTAGGTATTATTCTTTCCACCTCTAGCAGTGTTTGAACCCAAAGATATTTCAAAGGCTCTTGTAAACTTTCCCCTCACAAACCAGAGGAGCATAATATTAATGTTTCTCTCCACCAGTTTGTACATACATTAAAAAACCCGAAAAACTTGTTGTAAACTAGAAGGCCTAAATCTAGCTTTCAGAGTTTCCTCCAGGAATGAGGATCCTCTCCAGTTTGCTGTCTGTAGCTCAGCAGAACTTTTAGCAGATCATGGAAAGGTTTTGCAGGAAAGGTTTTGTTGCCTTTTCATCAGCTTCTGTTTTCTGTGGCAGCAGTAAGGCAAAGGAAACAGAAACCACCCAAAATAATACATGTGATAGATGAAAAAAGTATTACATAGATGAGAGTAGATGGTAAAAAACGTTCTCTAGAGAAGAAGTATGCAAGGTGCGAGCCAAAACCTCATACACTTTGTAGGAAGTGAGAGGGGAAGGAGTTTGCTAATAGAATGGAAAAAGGTGGATTGGTGGAAGGAATATGGAAGAAAAGGGGGATGTTTGTGAAGAGGCAAAACATTACTCTTTCTATAAAGCACACTTTTGGAGACAGCTTTCCACTTCCATTCCCTTGTCTCCCCAAAGACAAGTTACTGACACATAAGTAATTACCTTAAACATACTGAGCACTGTGACTGTCCCTGTGAGTGCCTTTAGCCTACAGCCCGAGATAAAGCATGTTATCTTAAACCCTTAATGAAATAAATTTATGTGACTGTGCTTCACTTATTTTTGATGGGCTAAGAGCAAGTCCCCACCGTGTTAGTGAGGCTCAGCTGACCTGGGGCAGCTTGGTCAGTTGTGACCATTCAGCCACAGCCTGAAGCATCCCACAAAATCCTGAGTGAGGCAAGGGGAGCACTAGTCATGACCAGCACAGGGTGCAGCAATCTCCTTGCCAGTCCTCGGTGCCAAAATCCAGCAGGAAAAGCATCTCCTCTTTGTCAGGGAGCTCAGCATGGCTGTAGCTTGCCCACCTTCCCTCACTCCTGCCCTGGAGCAAGCAGCTGATGGATCCAGGTAACCTCCTACACCTGCCAGACAAGCACAGAGCATGAGCCAGGCCGCCCTACAATGAGGTTCAGACCTGGAAGTAAGAGAAAATCAGCCTCTCAGATCTCATTCCCAGTGTGTGTGATTTGGCAGGTCTGCTGGTGGAGCTATTTTGACCCACATCTTTCCAGATTTTGAAGGTATTTCCATTAATATTAGCACCTGAATTAAGTTTTGCTACAGTAAGCCCACAGCTCTGTTACAGAGTGTGGGGGGGAGAGGAGGGAAGGGAAGATGAAGGTTGCAAATGATCACCTTTTATTTATGATGAAGACTGTGTTTCTGCTGGCTATCAGTCAGGTATCACATCATTTAATTGAGTAGAAATAGACTTTTAAAACCAATTACAAATAAAACCATCTTGTCCCTCTCTGTCACTTCCAAATTACGATTTTCACCCGCTTTAAACCATGCTAAAGGAGAAAGGGAGAACAACATTTTCCTCTAGAATTAGTAAGAAATCCAAGCCCTGTAAGTGAATGGATGTGCAGTGTGCTGTGTTATTCCTTTTCCTGTCAGCCTTTGCATAGCAGTCCTAACACCGTGATGGCACAGCAGTGTGACACTCTGACACCAGTCAAGAAATTCAGCAGGAGATGTTTACTGGGAAAAGATGGTTCCAACTGCAGAGTGTTCTGACAGCAGTCTGGCATTAGAGTTAATCAGAATTTACTTCTGTTGATCTTGATTCTAATCAGAGATAGGCTGGCAGACATCATGTACGTACCTTGAAAAAATCCTCTGCTGCACTGTCAGTGCTTCTGTGTTAAGCTGGTCTTCTAAATACCAAATGAAGCATGTTTTGTGTATGAGACTAAAAACAGAGAGCCTAAATTTATTTTTATATCAGTTTCCTTTATTGAAAATCTCATATCTGAGCTTTTAAAATAGATGTACAAGGCAACCGTCACTATTTATGTGTAAATGCATTTCTGGGAGGCTGAGCTTCATCTGGATGACTATAAAACAAGTCATCCAAACCTGCAAATTCTGTGGGATAAAATGCCCTTGTAGCTGATTAGTAATCACAGCGTTCACTAACGGAATCCACTGAGATGTTCTAGGTATGAGCACTGCAGTGTATTTTAACATTGATTTTAACATTCACTCTGAGAAACGGTGTGGCTGCTCCCCTGCACGTCTGAACTCACAGCAGCAGCATCCTTCCAGTTGCTTTCTGCTGTTCATCACAAACTGTAAAGTGTACTCTGCTTGCAGAGAACAGGAATTGTACAGGAAAACCACCAGTGACGCACATTTCTGTAGCAAATTTTTTTTACACAGATGCCGGATAAGACTTTGGCTTCTGCTTTACAAGACACAAACCTTGCTGACTTTGAGTTTTCTCAACGGGAACACCTAGAAGATATAGACACAACTTTGGCTCTTACTCTTCAAGCTGATAAGAAGGGGATTTGTTCAATAGGTGAAAGCCAATCTCCTTGAGAATCCTTATGTCACAGTAGTATAGATTTTTATTAGTGTTAGTGCTAACCTGACATAGTGTAGGTATGACTGATCTGTTCATCTACTGCTAATGCAAGAGAATGTGTTGGGATCAAAGCTTGAGATAAGTTCCTGGTACTTCAATTTCCCTTTAGGCCAGGTGGTGTTGGGAACATGCCAAGGACACAGTCTGAGGGCCTGGCAATGAGACACTTTTTCTTACTCACAGAGCATCAACCACTCTTTTGGACCAGACACCTCTTTAAACTCTGGTAGTGGTGTTCTATAGCCTGTCCCTGCCATAATTCTTCATGACTCCATTGACCTTAAAGGCAAAGGATTAGCATAAAAGAAGGAAGAATCACGGTAATAGTTTTTTCAGGAAGAGAAGGAAGGCCAATGGTCTGAGAGGCCAAAATCACATTTCCTGCGACCTGGCATGATGAGGGTATTCCTTCTGCTCTGCACCCTGATGGTTGCTTAAACAAGATTAGACTCCTGCTCTTTGTGTTGTCTTATGCCTTTTCATTTTATGTATGTCATTAAAAATCCACCCAATGTCAATGATTTAACAAAAATTAAGTTTTTGAAGCACAACTTAGCTGTTAGTTATTCACTTCGCTGCATAGTCAGGCTTCGTAAGTATTATACTTTGCATGGGATAGGAACCTTCTTGATATAGGGTCAACACAGCCACAAATCAAAACTGTAAGCTTAAAATATTCTTTAATCACATCCTAGCTCTCTAAGATTCTGAGGTTCTGTAGCTTCTCCATTTTCTATTCCTGATGAGAAAAGCACATGGGAACCTATTCAATAGGAAATCATACACCTTGTTGTGTGAAGTCCCTAAATATTTTCGACCAATTTTTAATACTAAGTTCTGGATGAAGAGTTTTCAGAAAATGTGGGAGTCTTAAAGATGAGACTTTGAGCATCCAGTTCCATCCCCCAGCAACCCAGTGGAAAATCACAGCCTTGATCTTTGGCATTAAAGTGAGTGTGTTGTTTAAATAGTTACAGACCAGCCTTCAACTTCTGTCCTGTTTCATGGGTTGTTGCCAGTGGAGAGAGGGCTTGATTTCCCTTTTCCACACTTGTTCCTTTCAGTTTCTGAAGAATCTTTGCTATGGCAGTTTATAGAGAGAGCTCTGCTGAGGATTAGCAGTGACTGTAGCTGTAGCTGGCTCTAATCAGACCAGGAGAGGGAAGTATCTAGCTAAATTCTGGCCCATAATTAATACATTTGAGGAAATTGTGTTCTGCTCACGAACATTCCTCGAGGAAATAAAGATTAAATTTGTTGAGTAAATTATTCACTGCAAATTATTCACTCAGCTTCTCTTGCTATTCTGAGATTTCTGCAATATCTAAGTGAGTTAGATGGCACAGGGAGACGCATGGCCATAAAATCACAGGCTGAAGGCAGGATTCCTTTCTTGTTCAAAATATGCCTTCTTTTAATTAAAATAAACAGACTAAGACACTCAGGGCTTATTTAGTATTAGGGAAAGCAATGTAGAGCCCCAAGGTACCTTTGAGCCTCCAGTTAAACTTGGACCAGTTTTTTCTGACGGACAATGAAAAACGAGTTGCTAATACAGAGAAAGTCTCACTTAATTTGCTTTTTGACAGGTGGCCAGTGTGCTAAACCCTTCAATCTACTTCACGCCCTACTATCTAGTTTTATCAGAATAATCAAGTATTGAAAGGATAAGTTTACTCTTGCAGTTTAGTCTGGAAGTGATCTCTCCTCTCAGGGAGGGTAACTGGATGGAGCCCCTGAGGAAATACGATACCATGTGGGAGGGAGGCACATAAAGCACTTGAACATCCAGGACCATTCATCACAGTCCATTCATTAAAAGTGAGTACTGATAATAATAAGCTATAAGGGATGTTGCCTTTTATAAATATAATGACAGTGAGAATCATTCTCATGGGGTCATCTCAATTATTTTTAAGTGGATAGCCTTTTTGCCCATAAGACTTTCCAGATAAAAGAGTGACATTGCCTGGCTGTTTCAGGATAGAGGAGTCAGTCCAAGCTCCATAAAAATTACCTGAAAAACTTCTATTGATTTCAGTGGGATTTGGATCAGATTCAAAGTCCAGCAAGGAAATGGAATAAGTTACATGCAGTCATGTCCAACAGAATACTAAGTATAAGAATTTTTCTTTAAATTTTACACAGGTACTCATTCTCCTTTGAAAAATTAGCTTCAAATACAGAGGATATAAGCACCAAGCTCATTATTAATTTTTAATTCAAAAGAGCTCCTTTTGAAACATAATGGTTAACTAATTTAAATGAACTTAATGTTATGTATGTTTGATTTTCTTCACTTTGTTACTTTTTAAAACCGGTGGGTCAACCTTCCAAGGGCAAGAACATAATCAGGTCAGCCTTCAAGCTGCTATAATTTTTCTGATATGTGGATGAGGAAAGGAAATAGATATGGGTGGGTACTATATCTCTTGAAATAGCCTCTTTCTTCCTGTTTAACAATAAATATTCTACAGAAAGGAAGCTCATATATTACTCTTCAGCTGAATTCCCATTTTATTAATCATGAAGATTTTAACAGTGGCCTGAGACAGGAAATCACAGTCTAATGATCAGCAGAGTCTGATTTAATCCTCACGTTTGGATCAGATTAAAAAGAAAACCAATATACTGCAATGTAAATCTATGGAGATAATAATCAAGTTTAATTACTATTAAACATACATACATGTTTTGTAACAACTTATGACCCTACTGAATTACTAAGGCTGATTAAATATCTATGGTAAAACCTCCTTCTTCTTAGAAACTTAAACTGATGTTTCAGGTGGTGTTTTCAAAAATAAGGAAAAATATCCCTGAGTTAATCATTATTATTAATTATTATTAATAATCTCAATTACTAGGAACTCTGATGAATAGTTATTTTCAATAACAAAACCCTCACATTCAACTTTTGTTTCATTAGTGTTGTTCTGATTAAAATGTGAAGTGAAGCTTCATGGGCGGAGGTTCAAAAATAGTCCACTGCAACCACTACCTAGAGAGTTTTGGGCTATATTTGACAGAATTTCGGTACCTTAACCCCAGTTCCTCCTCCCCTTCTTACCAACCCCCATCTTAGAAGGTCTGGAAAGGAAAACCTCATAATACCATTAGTGTATAACAATTATTCCTTCTTCAGTCAGTCTCAGTCCATCCAGCTGCCCATCCACTAGAACCCAAAAAACCCTCCAAAACTTCTCTTAAACATTTAAAGAGAACTCCAAATAGCAAAACAAAATGGGAATTCATCTGATGAGCATGTCTCATCCTTCCTTGGAATATTCATGTGGTAGAAGAGAAAGAAGAGTATTTTTAAAAGAGCTTTTATTTATGCCAAAATTATGAGTTAAGGCAGCTCAGAATACATTTGCTTGGAAAAAATAATTTTGAAAAAATAACAAAATTTTGAAAAAAAAAAATTACCTAAGTTTTTTCTTGACAATTACTCCTGAACCTTTTTTCTTGCAATTTACCAAGATGTTTTGTTAAGATTACTACATATGTAGTAATCTTAAATTAAGATTTAATTGAAGCTCTGTGGGGAGCCTGAAAATTTGGGGTTTGAAACTGAGAATTTACCTCCATTGCTCAGCAAAAAGTTGGGAATATTTCACAGTTTCAATGTTTGTGGCCTATGATTCACAACAAATAAGTTTTACTTAGGATGCTCAAGACTTGTTTTATTCTCTAAGATAAAAAATTTCAAGCAAAATGAAGAAGGAATTTAATCTATTTTAATAGTTCCACTTTCTTTTAGCTTTTGGGCTGGTTTTCAAGAGGTTGTAAAGAACCTCTGCAATTTCCCTCAGCCTCTTTATTTAGAGTCTTCTGTAAGACTTGCTTTTTCTCCCTGTGACTTTTTCAGCAAATAAGGGAAAATGGAGGACTGAAAAGTGCTGTTTCAGGGAGTCTCAGTTCTGTGATGAATGGCAAAAAAATATTCCACCATGCAAAAGAAAAAGATGGCTTTAGATTATTCCCTTGTCTACCAAACAGCAACCTTGAATCTCATTGCTTTTAGCTCATTGCTGGAGAGGCAAGAGAGGAGTGGAGGAGTTAGGGGGCAGTTACACCCACAGTGTAGCTCACATCTGATACCAATAATATCTCTTGGTCCTCTGAATATCAGCACACCTTCTTCACACACAAATCCCAGCACAGGTGGAAATAAAGGTGCACTTAGTGCCATAAAGCTGATAGGGAAAAATTGAGAGAGGAAAAGAGAATGATTTTCTTGAGTTTGTCCAAAGTCTTACTGAGGCCTGACGGTGACACAGCAGCAGAAAAGTTTTAAAGCATTTCTCACTTTCACCCCTGCCCTAATTTTCAGCTCATCTCCTTGGTGCATCTCTCTCTTTCTTGTCCCTGTCACTTCCTCTCCTCCTTCCTCACCCCCTCCCCAAAGGAAGAATTCAGTTTACTCCCCTGTGCAACAAGGCAGCCGTGTGAAGTCACATCCTGATAGAACAAGGAACTGCATAGCCAAGGTGCACGTCCGGAGTGCCCTCCCTTGCGCTTAGTTTGGTTACAAATTCATAGCAGTTGCACGTCCCGTGGATTAACTTGAGTTAAACATGCTGAAGAGAAAACCATCTAACGCGTCTGATAAGGAGAAAAGTCAAAAGCCAAAGGTAGGAATGTCTCGTTTTTGTCGCCAATTAATAATAATAACAACAGGAATTCTTAACAATTTTAAATACGAGGGTTTTCTCTTAAATCCTAGCTTCAGGATTTTCTTATGTGCTTGCAAGCACCTCGGTGCTATAATCTCAGGAATCTGCTGGCATATACTCAATAACAGTAAAGAGCCAATTCAAGAAATTATCATTGTGAAGCTGCTATAGCTGTGCTAAAGAATTCTAGTGCTGGACTTTGTCTGTTGTTTTTTGCTCTGCATCAGTCTTTTAGCAGATGGGCACATAAAATCCCTTTCTCCGTTTCATCTATGATAGACCAATGATGTCCCAGAAAGGAGTGTGAGAATCAGTGAAGAATTAGAAAAGCTACTAAATTTGTTACTTATTTTAATAAATTTGCTTTTGCATCACCATAACCACAGGAGAAGAGGGTACTTGGCAATCAGTGTTTGTCATCTTAATTTCTCTGAGAATCATTACAATATCAGCCTGAAAGAAATACTCTAGGCAAATTGACTATGTGCTACACTGGACACTTTCCACAATCTGGAATTGTAAGAAAGGAAGTGAGAATTTTGCAAGATGCATAAGGATGTGTCCGATGCTCAAAATTTGTTTTCAGTCCCTGGACTGAGTGCAAAATGACCTCTGTGCATTGTATTGTACAAGTGTTGCAGAGTGTTGTAAGGCTGCAGTGCAACAGCTGCTGCTCGACCTGAGTACTTCAGTCTCTGTTTCTGCCTCAGTTTATCACTTAGTGCTGAAAATTTAACAAAGAGATTTAAAAAGCCTTTTAGTATTTCTCTGCTCTCAACAGAATAGACGTCCCTCAGTGACTTCCATGTCCTAGGTGATTACTGCAGACTGTTCCAGCAAGGAGGCCTTCTGGTTTTACACAGCACTGGCTTTTGTGGATTGTGCTTGCAATTTTAGACTATGACTCATTAACAGTTAAAATTAACAGCTTTTTCCATGGATTTGAAGTGATTTTGATACCATTTCCCCCCACATTTCAGTATTTTTTTTAAGCATTGCACTGGTTGGTTTGGTATGCATCTTCTTCTGCTCATTCATTATACTGTGTTTTAATGGCAGGGAAGAATTATAATTAATATCTAATTACATTATCGATTAAACAAGAACTGACCATGAATGACTCTGGGGATTGACTTTGTTTCCCTGTCTGTAAAATATTTTCAAAAGCCGGTTTTGGCCAGTGTCCTCTTCCAGAATAAGGCGTTCCTTAACAGTAATCTGATTTGTACTTTTAAAGGCTCACTTTTGCACAGAACTGTGTAAACTTTCCACGGGGAGAAAGCCTTTGCTGAATGTGCTGCTCACAATCAGAGCAGGGCAGCAGACAGCCCCATGTTGCACAGGATAGGAATCTTGGCTTGTTGTAGCACATTTCAAAACTCGTCCCAGGGAAGCAACGTAAATACTCAAGTTGCTTAATGCTGAGTTGGGTAAGATGGGACACGGGTTCTGACCTCTTGGAGAAGTTACAGGATTTCACAAGTGACCTCTGTGGGTCACGTCCTGGCTGTCCCTGCTCTGTGCCGGCCACATTTGGTACCTCCTCATGCTCACACGGCACGATACCGCTGCCACTGGGCAGGTCTTGGGCTACCTCACCTTGCCTTTAGGCCACTTAGACATCCCAGTGTCTCCAACACATCCATGCAGACCTGTGGGAGAGCCATAAGGCCTGTTTGTCATTTAAAATGAAAGTCAGGTTTGCAGCCTGAGACCCTAAAAGGCGACACCATAAAGATCTTTTTAGGTAACTGAATCTTAACCATGGTGACTACTTGTCTTTATCACAACTGTATGAATCTGTGCGTTCATTAGAGTGTTTCACCAATATTTTCCTTTTAACACTTTTGGTTTTATTACTTTCTAATGTGAAGAATACTGGCATGAATTGATGCCTTTTGATAAAGATGAATGAATATCACAGAAGGCTGGTGTTAAAGCCTTTCTCAAGGCAATGGGCTGTCCCTGTATAAAACCCCTCATGGAGGTGGGCAATTCAATGACCAATGCAGGACTAACATAGGTTCAGTATCTCACTGCTCACCATGTGCAATGCATTTACCTTATTTATTATTGTGGTGCTTAAGGGACTCCTGCAGATATGTTAGATGCTGCATAGACAAAAATCTATTTTAACACTCTCAGTGTACACTATGAAAAAGTTAATCTATTCCACAAAAGAATAGTTTTGCAGGGTTTTTTTGTCATGCAGCAAGATTTCAGTAGTGCTACAGCCATGCTAATAACTTCTTTAAATGTCTGGCAGCTTTTGTGTACTCATGGGTATGCATATAACTACTGAATGCATTTATACAAATAAAAATCCATTGTTAGGCAAAAAGACATCTAAACCAGGTGTCATCCCAGAGAAAACTGGGAGAGAAATGAGAGAGAAATGCATTCAACAGTGATACTGGAAGGATTCTGATCCTTTGCAAATGTTTATCATTGTATCTGCTCATACTAGTGCACATTTATACCTTGTATAACAGCTGAGGAAGCTGAATTATAAAGGAAAAGTCCTAAGGGTTAAAAATACCCTGCTTAATGTTGAAGGAATTCAACCAATTGAAGGACTAAGCTCTCTATTCAAAGCCTATCTAATCTAAGCTATCTGTCTATCGAGGACCTTAAATGACTTTCTATCACAACAGAACCTGTTCTTCCCCCATCCCTTCCTTTAGGGAGTCCTTACCTGCCCTCCTTTCATTTCTGCCAGATGAGACATGGTTGGTTTACATGGTGTAGCTGCTCAGAATTATTTGTGGGCAGGTGAGGTCAGACAAAGTAGGTCTTGCACAAAGCCCTGAGGTCCGTGGTCATGCTGATGGCTGGAGTGGCTCACTGCAGGGATGGCTCCTGAATTCCTGGAGCTCTGCAGAGCAGGAAAGCAAGCAGGGAAAGGACGCGTGTCCCACATGTGTTTCAGCTGGGGGTCTGTGCAGTCTGTCCCACCACCCCTCAGAGAGCTGGGGAGGGGGACAGCAGCTGACTTGGAGGATGAAGGGAAGAGCCCTGAAATCACCTGGATTTCAGCCTCTTTGAGACTTATTATGTTACAGATGTCAGTGCATCTGGGGAGTGGAATGAGGCAGATTTAGAATGATGGTAAGAAAAAAACACTCTAACAAATTATACACGTTCTAGTCTTCTCTTTTGTACACCCTTCAGTCAGCACCATACACATAAAACCCCATCAAAGCACTTCACAGCTATTCTGCATTCCGCTTTGCACTGTTTTACACATTTGTCCAGGTGATAATAATCTGTAAAACACCTCTGCATTGTCTTGCCCACTTGCCAGCACATGTAATGTGCTGGGCAGAACCTACTCCTTTCTCTCTCTCTCTCTTCCCCATTCCTCCGGACACAGCAAACTTGGAAACTGCCTGATGATTCTTGGCTTTACTTCAACATGAAGCAACAACGACTTTGTGCCATTTTTTCTGGCTTGACTGAAGAAAGTCTTGTGTCATTATTCTACATGACAGTTGATCTATGTTTATGCTAAGGGTTTGAGACGTCTTTGTTTCCTTATTCTGCTTCCAAATGCACTTGGCGCTTTAAACTCAGCTTACTTCTGGTGTTTAAGACAATTCAGGGTCAATGCCTCTGCATTTTGTTTAGGCAAAAAGATGTCCAAGCTTCTAGTTAAATCAATATTCGCTTACTTAGGTGATAAACCATTATTTGTTTTCAGGGTTATGAGAAAAGAGTGGCAAATCCAATGGGAGGAAATATTTTAATATGCAAATTTATTCCCTAGTACAATTTCATACCAGTAATTTTAGTTTTTATAAGCCTAAAATGAAACCCTGACACTGCAGAAATCAATGCACATTTTTGCCATAGACTTGAGGCCAGAATTTCACCTTTTTATATATTCTTCACAGAAGGCCTGATCCCGATTCTGACTTAAATGAATAAATTAGCTGTGATCCCATTGATTTCGGTGGGATTATCTGAGTAAAGTTTGTTGCTTGCCTAAGTGTTTGGAGCCTGTAATGCAGACAGTTGCTATAAGCAAATTTTTTGGTGCTGCATTTTTCTCAGATGGTGGCTTGTGCCTCTCCAGTGGGGAATAATTATTAAAGAAAAGAAAATAGAAAATAGGTACAGCAAACCTAAACACCAAAAATAATTTGAGACATAATTAGATCTTCTGTAGGACAAGATCTGCAGTGAAGAGATTGCTCAGTGTTAATGAATATTAACTAGGATTTATCCTTGAGTGGGGAAAGATGAAGGTTTTAATTTTATTTCAAATGTAAAGACTGGTAGAGTTATGAAGTTTTATATTCTTTTCTTTCCCCCTGAAATTTCAAGTGCATAATAAATGAGCCACTGCTAATGTCACAGATGCTAATTTTCACAACCATGACTGAAGTGATGTTGGTTTCTATTTGCATTTCATTCTAACAATGATGAGAGGTGATGAGTTGATGATAAGCTGTTTTCACCGTACTGCCCGCTGTGCAAATTTATGCTTATAGGCAAAGATGACACATAGTTCTGTCATTAAAGGGCTTTACTGCACTGCCTCTTGGAGAAAGACTGTTTGTCAAAATCCATTTGAACTCTGGTAAATAAGCAGGAACAGATGACAACATCTGGGAAGTATTTTTAAGAACTTGGTTTATGGTGTAAATACCTGTGGGCCTTTAGTGGTGGAGGGGTTCCGAGAAAGAAATAATGATACTTGTAAAAACCATGTGTGTGTAGATGGGGAAAGGAGGGATTGCAGGTGACACTTCAGAAGGTGTTTTCTGTCTCCCCTAGGCTTCATAAAATACTGGGACAAGGTTAGAGTGAACCTTGGGTTATTTTCCTTGTGTGAGTGGGCGGTTCTACAGTCATATTACTGCTCCTCTTACTTCTGCTATTTTTTCTCTATTTATATTATCATCATGCTTCTTGGTCATCAGCTAATTATCCTTTATTTTCATGAGCAGCTTCAGAAAGTTGTACCTTAACATATCTCTTCTAGAAAGCTATTGAAATTTGAGGAATTTGGTTTTCTCAGCAGGAAGTAAAGGTCCAGAGTGTTTCTGGGGACAGAACAGCCATCTCTCACCTGGCCCTTGGCAGGAGGCTGATTAGGATGACCAGACTGCCCATTCTGATGTTCAAATCAAGATGTAGTCTCATTGAGGACTCTCACAACTCTTGGCTAGCTTTTGTTACAAAGGAAAAATTATATCTGTGGCCTGTTCCAGTACTGATGTATTTTGTGTGTTCCCTTGATTGAAGCATCTTTTACGTTTTTGTCAGCTTTGCACAATACTCATTTAATTTCTTCCCTGTCTTGGTGTATCCTTCACTAGCCAGGCTTAAGTCCTTAAGAGCCAAATATTTTAAAACAAGTGAGAGCAACCTTCTGAAGGGAATATTTACACATTAATGTTCGTTTTGCTTACAGTAACAAACCCAGGGTTTTTTTTGTTTTCTTAAGCAATTAGGAGCATTTCAAGAAGTCTGCCTGAACCACCTTATCCAGGCATTTTTAGAAACCAGACTGTCAGCCACTGTGCTCTGATAAATAACATAGCACAACTACCAAGGTGACATAAATTAGCATTAGTTGCCTCCTAATTCTTGTTTAAGAGCAGTTGACTTACTTCCTGTATTTCTAGGAAAACCAAAATACCCCAAAGTAAACATTGGTCAGGATACCTGTCATTGCTGGGAAAAAAAGCAGTAACAATGTATGGGCAGGACTGGCAGAGGATGTGGCCTACAGTTTCCTGTACTTCAATGTTCGTCTAGTAATCTATGTCACCACATAAATTCAGACAAAAGCTGTTACAAAGCCACCACTTGGCAGCTGTATAAGCACTTTCTGGGTGGCTACAAACACTTCAGCCAGAAGAATCAACCCCTTGCTATGTGGGTAGAACCTGCTGGGAATACCCACTCCAGAGAAGGGGAAAAAAGTCTTCTGGGTCCCTGTCATCACAATATCCCTTAAGCTTTCTTTTCTGAAAGGCTGCAACAAAGACAGCAGAGTTACTCCAGTTGTTAGAAACAATTATACTCCGTTCCCCAAATTGGCAGTGTCAGTGGTTTTGCTCAAAATTTCCTGCTTGGCACCAGGCTACAGATTATATATGCTCTGAATATTTAGCATATCATTTATCCTTTAAACCACCCTAATGGAAAACTTTGTTTCATGAATCAGATAGAGGTGTGTTGTGTGTGTGTGTTGCATTCCACAGAAAGATGAACAACCACTTATCTTTTTCCAAAGTGAAATCTCTCCTGTATTCATGCTTACTCTTACCCTTGTAGCTTTTTAAAAATTTTATTCCACTTACAGTGCACTCAAGAGCATGTTCTTCCTATTTTTCTTCTTTTTAAACTTGAGAGTGAAATTCCAGCCTGGGGAAAAGTTTGGAGATTTCTTCAGGGAAGCTGCTTCTTTGACTATGCACAATATTTACCTTTCTGCCACTTTTCCTCTCCATACTTTCTTTGGTTTATTCCATGGATACACAGAAATCTGGATAATGCCTTCACCTGTACAGAGTCTTCAGGCTGCTTAATTGCCAGTCGTAACATCTTCTAGACCCTTTCTGGAAAGCTGAATGTCAAGAGCAAAGGGTCTTTAATCATCACCCAGCACTAAAGCTGACAAGTTTTTTCTGGCAAGAAGCTCTAGTGACCTTCTGTTTTGCACCATTATGTCTTCTGGGTGGAGTTTTAGTCCTTTTCCTACCCTTCTATGTCTTCATCTCTTTTATCATCTTCACAAGAACAACCATGTAACCTAACACTGCTGAACATGATTTCCATGAGATGCTGAATGGTCACTTCTTTGAGAACTGTAAGAAGTGAGAGTTCCTCTACCTGTCCATGCTGACCTCATCAGAAGGTGTGGTAGGTTTGCTGTTTTTCCAGGTATGTTGAAGGACAAGTGGGACATGAGTCCCTGAATACTTGAGTACTTGGCTTTAGGTTTTTCTGCAGTGTTCCTCATGGCTTCTTCAGGGAGAGGATAAACACTAGAGGAGCTCTGCTCAGCGAGAAAACATGCAGCAGTTTCATGTCTTCCCTCTACCATTATGTTTGAGACAGAGATGGAGACGTGTCACTGACAGGCTGCAGACGTGAGGTAAAGAAATCAGCTTCACTTAGCGACAGCACAGCCAAAAGCAGATGTGGGGAGAGGGGACAGCACAGTGGCTGAGACAGCTGAGTGAGCTCACGTGGCTTCTCTGCTGCCTCCACCTGTGCAAAGGGGATGCTCGGCTCTGCCGCTCCTGAACTGTTTCACTCTCCACAGCTGTGCTGCTTTGCTCGTGCACTTCTGTCTCTCTGCCTCCTTCTTTAAGATCAGATGTAATGTTCAAAAAACACTTCAAAAAGCTGGAAAGGGAGACATGGTTAAGATGGTTAAGGGAGATGGATAAGCAGCTCAGAACCTGTGGAGAGGATGCATGACATGACTGATGATGGTAGAGCAGGCATTCAGCTCTAGCAGAAGCACATGGCAGGGCTCTTCTGACGTTGGCTATTGGCATGTTTACATTATTTTCTTCTGGTCTCTGTAATGGAGTTTATATTTGCTTGACTAATACATCTTGGTAATTGTGGTAAAATGTTTGAAAATGTCTTTGTGTTTGCAATTTTAGCCAATATCTGAAGGAATGGGAAGAGGCAACATCTTCCTATCCCTTCGTGACAGCTTAAAATCGTGTAGGTGGCACAGTTCCCTTTGCAGTGGTAGGGCTGATTTCAGTAGCATTTGGAGTGTGTCCTTGAATCTGGGGTTCAAAGAACACCCCAAAGCCCTCGCTGCTGTGCTGCCTCAGTGGCAGCACCTCACTGGTGTCTCTCCACTGCGTATGGTTCCTGTGGAGGCTGCGGGAGCAGGGCAGGGGGGAAATGCTCAGTCTCACTTTTCTCATGTGTCAGAATGAAAACACACTCCAGGCACCTGGTACACTTGTTTTTCATGAAGTGAAGCTGTAGTTTTCCACTGAGCTGTGATCACAACAACCTATGCCACAGAGATAATCAGATGGAGAGAGGGCAATTGATGTGCTCTTACTGGGACCCCGGTGAGCTGTTGATTGTATTAAATTCTTTTCTGGAGTGACCTGAACAGAATCAGGATGATATCTTCAGATGCCTAGATTTTTTTTTTCCCCTAGGATTGCAATTATAGAGCTTACACTACAAAGCAAACATGGAATTTAATACGTTATAACTTGTGCACTAAGAAGGATTCTTACACACTCCCAAATCATATGGAAACCCTGAGATAGCGACCTTCTTTCAGCTTCCATACAAAACCAAAAGCTTGCTGAACTTATGAGTTCAAAATTCCAAGGAGCATATTTAGGATTCCCAGGTATAAATTGTGTGAGCATGTCCAGTTTTTGAAGCCTGAGAAGCTGTAATGAAGTGCCACATGTGCTTTCTTCAACTGGACAAAAAGGATAACTTTGGCCTGTGGATGACAGTAAGCCAACGTTGGAACACAGCCATTTGACAAGGGAGGACACAAGAAAGAGAAAAAATGGTGACCCTAGTCTACATTTCAAAGGAGTCAAAAGTTAACCTACTCTAATGAGCGTGGTATTTTATTTCTTTGTTGGTTTTTTGCTTTGTTTTCCAATATAAAAATGATTTAAATAAATGGACATCTAGATCTGATGAAGCACTCAAATTCACAGTGACTGATGATAGATACTGCACTGAATTTTGCTTCTCTACTGTAGTGCATCTCCATTAAGGCAATTTCAGCTAATCTCACTATGGATTCATTAATCAAGTGTAGTCAGGATGTCTGAAGGGAGATAATGAGGGGGAAAAATGGCCTATTGTTTGGATCTTATTCTTCAGCTAGTTATTTTGTTTATCATGTTCCACAATATTTTTACCCCGATAAATGAGTTCCAGTTGCAATTAGTTATCATAACAGATGACTAGGACATCTTTACTTACAAATTCAAAATAATTCCATAAATAGATCAATTTATTTTGTATTGTCTTTACATCACATGTCTATACAGTATCAGTTAGAAATGAAATGGGAACAAGGTGGACCCAGTGCATTTTAGAATTTAGTCCCTTTATCCAAAGGTGCAAGCATCCATGGAGATAAAGTCCCTAATCCCACATCTTTTTTCTCAAAGCGCTAACATCCTGCAGTATCAGCAGTCCTTAGTGTCTCCCAAAATTTCTCCTCTAAAATGCCCAAGAAAAGATTTGTTCATTTTTTTACTTACTTTTTACTCATTTAGGATTACATACTGTATATCTGCCCCACATAAAGCTGTCACTATATTACTTTAAAATAAAAAAAAAAAAAGCTGAGGTTCTAAGAGCCCGGTGGGTTTGGAGACTGCTGAAGATGGGAATGTTTATAAGCTCTGTGATATTAACTGCAGCACTCAACCTCAGGTGACATAAAGCATGCAAAAAAGAACTTTCTGTCAGTTTTATTATTTCTAAAAAGGTTCCCCTTGAAAAAGAAAAGTGACCTTGCTCTGCTGAGCTGACATATGCCACTGAATTAATGGCTAGGCTTTGCTGTAGGGAAGCTTGCAGAAACATTACAACTCCAATGGCTGAGTTTGCTGCGAACATTAATCAGAGGAACCAAGATGATGTATCAAACACTCATTTAAAAGTAATAAAAACTAACTCTCTTTCTGCCCCCCTCCCCCAAGTTTCTTAGAATTAGCTTATTGTTGGTCATTACCTGTTGTCAAGGGTAAGACTGCAGTAGGGCAGTAAAACTCATGTAAGGGCTTTCTGGAGTTTGCTTACTCTTCAGAAAAAGAACAAACGAGCTTTTGGGACGGCCAGACTTGACCGTGACTTAGAGGTTATTTTTTTAATCTTGTTTTCATCTGGAAGGTCATTTGAAGGAACACCTTCCACTGAACAGCCACATTCCCACCTCCTCTGCCAGAGCACGCTGGTTGCCCCACTTGTGGGTGTGCTGGCCAGGCATGGAGGCCCCTGCGAAACTGAACTTTTGGGGCTGGATTCTTCTCAGGTCCTCTTTGGGCATATGTATTTTTGTCTTCACTTAAAGACATGCTTGTGAGTAATTTCTCTCACACAGGAAATCCAGCAAACCCCTGCAAGGTCAGGACCTAGAAAACACACAGCATTATTAAAATCATGCTGTTTAAGTAAGCAGGGAAAGGACTTTAATTGAAGCTGCTAGGTGATTTGGTTTTAAAATGTGAGAATTCGTCTGTGAATTTAGCGGGTTTGAAGAGGAGGAAGTTTCAGGAGAGGAAAGATGTTGGTATTTAAGGGATTAAAGATCAAAGCCTGCAATGCTTATGTAGTGTTTAACCAGCCTTTACTCAGGCAGGGCTCCCCTCTACTGCAGTGAAGGTTTTGTGGAGGGTGGATTTCAAGACTCATCCCTCGGTGTTTTTGCCCATGTGTAAATGAAGGGTAAAAAAAGGATAGCAGGGAGGTGGAAGTGCACATCATGCCAAATCCTTAACTGTCATTTTCATAGCTCCTCTGAGTTTGTCACACATCCTTAACCTTCTTTTAAAGTCATTTTCTTTTCATGGTTTTGTGTGCCACTGAAAGTCACTTTTAATTAAATGTCATATAAATAATAAAGTCTTAATTACATAATTATTGCAAATACCTGTGTGCACACTCCCAGAATTGGACAGACTGCCAGAAGAGCACTTGGAGTGACTTTTCTCGCTGGGAACTGAGAGTGCTCTGCAGCAACTGGGCAGGAACAATGGTGCTCAAAACTCAGGGTCAATGTGCATTTAAAGAAAGCGGAGTCAGATCCCCTCCCCTCCTTGCACATTTTGCAATACTCACTTGCACAAAACTTTCCGAGTGTTAAGACTGGCGTTTCCTAAATTGCTTCCTTATTTAATCCCTCACAAAGTTGTTTAGTCATCACAGCACATTTTTTGCCAGACTAAACTGCCTCTTTGCTCAGACGTCCTACATGGCTGCCCCTTGCAGAGGAAGACTTACAGACCTTGCAAACAATCCCACCCTCGTTTAACTTCAGCAACAGCAGCTCTGCCCTTGCTCTCAGCTGCCCCAGCACCCGCCCAGGGCAAGGTGCCCCTGGAAAGCACTGGAGACTGGGTTTCTAGTGGTGGCTCTACCTGGGTTATTGGGAGCTACGTGCCTCGTGTCAGCAGGGATTTGGGCTTGAGAGACCGAGGCAGGTAACAGTTAGAGGCACTGATAAAACAGCTGCTCAGTGTTTACTTTGGAGAGAGCAGTTTGTTCACCTGGAGGAGTGTTAGGTATGATTAATGCATTTTTTTAATTCAGCTTTGCTTTTCCAGTCCTTTTCCACTGTGAAAATTAGGGTGTTTGGTCTGAGCCTTCACGGTGGCAGTTCTGTTCAAAGTCCACTTTGCTCCCCTCTCTCCCCCACCTCCATGCAGCTACTGAACACCAGGCCACGATAACAACCAGTCTTTTATGGAGTCATTTTTAAGCCAGTTAAAAATGCCATTTCAGTAGATTGCTCTATTTAAGTTAGCAGGAACAAGCTGTATCTTTTTTATTGCTTTTGACTGGTGAAGTGCAAGGTTTAGGCCATGTTTCATGTGGGCTATAAAGTTATATTAATGTGTTGGTTAGTGGTCAGAAGTTCTGTATGGGTAACTAATGTGTAAATAGGAAAAATTCCCCGTGGTAGAGAGGTCATGATGCCTTCTCTTTTGCTGCTTTCCTTACACTTCAGAGAGTTGCTTAATCTTTTATGCAAATTCTCATTCTTTATACAGAAGTGAGGATTTTTTTGGTTGTTGGTTGTGGGGTTTTTTCCACAGAACATCCAAAAAGCTATAAATTGCTATCTTGCTGTCTGGGAAAGCAGGAGACAATTCTTTTGATTATCTATGCAAGAAGATAAGCTAGCAGAGTGAAAATATTCATCCCTCCTTGGTAACTCTTTCATTCTCAGAGTGGTCTCCTCCTTCTGGAGGGACTGGAACCATCAGAGAATAGAACAAATGAATCAAATCCTGATCTCCACTTCTCTCCATCAATCAGAGCAGCAAGAACAGGCTGTTCTCTTGAGGGCTGCTGTGCCTGCTTTCAGAAAAGAGGGAAGAAGACAAGTGTCTGTGGCAGGCAAGGAAATTGAGCAACATGCCGAGCTCCCTTTTTATTACTTCCAGTGTCCACGTTTGCCCCTGTACAGCTTACATGGCTTGGGTAGTCTAAGGATGAATGGAAGCTAAAAATTTAAATGTATGGAGGAATTTGAAGATATTTACTTATGTGAGAGGGTCAGTACAAAGCCTTTGACACATGCAGGACTTAAAAGATATCTTGACTAGGACTTGAAGCAAAATATAATGGGCCAGAATTTCTAACAGCAGGCAACCACATTGCTGAGCAGTGTGAATTGTCCAAAGAAAAATATGGGATGAATATCTCCCATAATGATTATTTTTCAGGATAACTGCAGTCAGTTTTGGCTCAAACGTTGTTTTTAGACACAGGGAAGCTCTGACTAGTTTGTCACAGACAAGAACGAACTTCTCCTATGATATGTCCTACAAGGGAAGGATGTTTTACAACAGAAAGACATGGATTGCAGAACCTATTGTTGTCTTACTATTTGCATACCATACCATATTATTTTCTAGGGAAAATGATAGACTATTTACAGATGAACCAGACAATCAACTGCAGACTGTCCAAATTAAAATAAACAACAATTGCATAGCACTTATCCCTTTAAAAGGATTATTTAAAGTTCCTGGTTTTAAGGGAATAAATGATATAGGAGAAAGAAGAAGGTTTTCAAATACTTATAAGTATCTTTGATATTTTCTATTATGTTAGTTTGGAATACTGAACGGGAGGAGATGAAAGTTAATGCGTTGATTTATAGAAATTAATTGATCAGTCCTTGTGCAGGAAAACACAATAGTTTCTCCCTCTGCCCGTGCCTCCATTAGATTTTACTGAGCAAATTAGTATTTGCTTAACATATCCCTGGGTAGCTCTTGCATGAATTGAGCCAGAAAAACCACTTAACTTTATAGGATGCTGAATCCTGGTATCAAAAGTCAATAGCGTATTTTCTCTTAGTAGCTTTGCATTTATTTTAAAAGCTTCCCTTCACCTGGAAATAAGGCCTGTCCATATCTTCACAAAGTAGGTGTTCCCTGACACTAATGCAGTGACTGACACTACTGAAAGTAATAGTCCCACTCCCTTTGCAGCCAGGAGCTCCTAAATCTGCTTTTCGTTATCAGTATAATGGGGTTGGATACATTTTTAAGAGGTGGTGCCTATTGATTACTTAATGGAAAAAGTTAGTATAGAGAACTGCTGAAGCAGCCCTATTCAGTGCTCTCCAGTGCAGCAACACCATTATCTAGAACAGTGGAAATCATCCTGTAACCCTTATTAATATTTAATAAGCATGAAGCAACATTGAAGTACACTGCCAAATAGCCCAAGGCTCCTGCACATGTAGGATATAAGGTTGTTTCAAGGGTCAAAAAAGAATAACTGTGCTCAAGCTGTTTATAGGTAAGACCAACACTAAACAATGTTTTCCCTCTTGTTCCTTTTAAACTATTTCCAGCACATCTGCACTTTAATATACACTTATTCCTACTAGACATATTGAAGTGTTGGAATGCAACAGAAAGGTCAGTGTATGTTTAGAGATTGCTGAGACAACTTTATGCTTTGCCTCCCCAGTATTGCTGTGAATCCCAGGCTCCCTTCTCCCTCCTGCTCTATGCTGCAGGGCACATTTGGCTGGGTTGACAAGCTAGTCAAAGGTGTTAATCCTGTCTAATAGGACCATAATCCTCAGGGCTGTGTTTTTATATCATACTATTGGGCTAACTCCTTGTCAGAGGATGTTTTTCATCTACTTAATAGCCAAGCTCTTTATGGGAATTTTAGATAAAAATAAATGTACAATTCAAATTATTTTCATTTTCACAATGTAAAAACAAACAAATAAACTGCAATGTTTCGACACCAGAGATTTTACAATAAATTAAGAGGAGAGCTGTGTGAGGAGAACTTTTTGTTTTCCCCTCAGTGAATAGTAAATGTCATTATAGTTGTCCAAAAATATTCACAAATCTGGGTCAGTTTCTTCAAATAACCTTTGGCTGGAAATATTTTTTCAGGTTAGATGTGCCTAGAAATATAGCGGCGGGGGGGAAGGGGGGAAGAGGATGTTATTATTCTTTTAAGCTGCACTGCATAGAATATGGAGCCAAAGTATGGGTATGACTTTTCTATTCCATCTGACTCTGCTCAAGTTCCCACTGCTATGTCCACATTCCTTTTTTTGGGGGAGGTGGCAGGACTAGTTAATAAATAAGTTTGGGAAAACAGGGAAATACATCAAGGAGGGAATTCTCCTTAACTTCTCTGGAAGCCAGCATTGTGTCCCTGCAATGTGAAGGCAGGCAAAGGCACTGGCTCCCAAACCAGTCCTTTGCTCCTCCTCCTTTTTTGCCCAAAGGATGTTCTAGCTCTGTTGCTACTGAGGCTGCCTCGTGACAATTCTTGCCTGGTGGAGAGGATTGGAACTCTGTAATAGGAAAGCTGGGAGCTCACAAGCCTTTTTGAGGCTTGTGAAGTTCCTGGGCTGAGAGCAAAAGGAGGGAGCTGGAGATGCCAGGTGAAGAGTGCACAGTGGGTGCTTTAGAAACCTGGCAGAGATGAAATTAAAACCCCCACCATGGCTGGGGGTGGGAGATGAAAGCAATGGAACAAGTTTGGCTGAAATCACATGGGCAAGGCAAAAGGATGAATACGTACAGGAAAAGCTGCAGCCCAGGTAGTCTGAAATCACTTATTAAATCAGACAGAATGTATTTATTTTGTGGTTTGCTATTTTAGTTCAGTGTTTTTTTCCTCCACAGGGGATTTTGAATACTCAAAAATAGACTGAGTTTATATTGCCTCACATATAATAATGAACCCTGCTCAAGAACTCTCATACTGCATTAAAGACTTCTATTTGGTATGGAAGAGGGAAATACTTAAAAAAAACCCCGAGTCATTCTAGATCTAGCTGTGAGTATTGGTGAAGACATAAAAACAAGCTCTTAAAGACACCCTAGAATGTCCAAATTCTGGCTGTTTCTAGGGCCACAATTAAAGGGACTCCCGACTTGTCATCAATGCCTATTTTATGCATTTTGCCACCATGGCCAGTGCAGTGTCAGGCAGCTCTGCCTGGGGGTGTCTGACAGGTATTTCTGTATGACCCCACTTCTCAAAATCTGCCGTGCCACTTCCCTCCTTTCCATGTCATTCATCCACATGCAGAAAGAGTAAAAACTAGAAGGAAGTCAGAGCAATCCATTCACTGTCTCTTAATGCACAGCTCAGGTGATGCAGCTTTGTTAAGCCAAGAAAAGCTGTGGCATGGCAGAAAATGGTACTCATTTATGTTTAAAATTCAGAATTTCTAATTGGAAAATTGGGAAGAAAAGCACAAGGCCTGCCTGATTATTCTGTTACTTACTCCCTCTGCAATGTGTGCATTTTGGACAAGATGTATTCATAATCTTCAGCAGTCCTTGCTCATTCCTGATGGTAAAGAACCATAAATTGTCTTCCCAGCTACAAAAATACATTATATAAATTGCCACAATTTACACCACCAAAACCAAGTCTATTGCTTGTATCATATTTATGATTACACCTTTTTTTTTGAAACTCATAAACAAGTCTTTTTTACCTGCAAATATGCATGGTTGTTCACATACATAAGTAATGTGAAACAGATGTAGAAGAACTCATAATCATATCCATTACCTATTTAGTATTTGAAGCAGTATTGTTTATCTTATTTTTCTACTTCTGCCTGTACAGTCACAATATTTTTCCCCTACAGTCGCCTTGTATTTTGTTTCTAGCTGGATGTAGCAGTTCATGATCCACTGATATGGGAGGGATTTTTAACACCAACAGGTGCCTTGACAGTTTTATATAAGTCCTAGTAACAGAACGAAGCAGAACACCACCAGTGAGTCAAGGTTTTCCTTCTCTTCTTTTACAGCGCACAAGCAGCTTTGGAAGCTTTGACCGTTTCAGGCATCACTCGATATCAAAGACAGATGATTCAGCTGAGGTCTGTAGAACACACAGTTTAAATTTCTTAAATTTCACTTTCCCATCACAGTCATGGAAAAACGTTGGGAAGCTATTGGGTAAACTTTACAGGGGTGAGAACTTTGCTTGTATACCTGCATCTGAGTGATTGAGGCCTTGACAAAACAAACAAGAGAATCACACCTGAACTTTGGCACTTTGATGTGAAAATAGAAGCAATTAAAAAAAAAAAAAAAAAAGTGCACTTCACATTGGTGCATGCCCAAAGTAACCAGCACTTTACAAGTAACCCACAGATGTCTCACTTTTGTTTTCAAGACCTCCGCAAAAATTGCCTCAATGCTTATTGATATTAGGGACATTAAATAATGGGAAACAACATTACCTACCATAAAATATATTTTCTTTCTGTCATTCATACATAGAGTATTGTGCTGCAAACCTGTTTAGATACACAGTTTCCAAGGAAAATGGCCATGACTGAATATTGTCATGCTAACTGTGTTAGTATCCTTAATATTTCCCCATAATTTCTGCTTCAGTATGCTGCATTTTATTTTTGTGGTGAGTTATTGCTTACTTTTTGATTTCAAAACAGATATCTGAGCTGGAGACTATAAGTGACATTGGGGAAACAGTACAAATCAAAGCAGCAAACAATGGAGGAAGTCTGAGTAAGAAGATGAGAGCCATTTCACTTACCATGAAGAAAAAGATGGGTAAAAAATACATCAAGGCACTCTCTGAGGAGATGGTAAATATGGCCTAAGAGCCTTGTGTTTGTTGGAAATACATGTGAAGTAAAAATATTATGTGCATTTTTTCTTTCCGTGTTTCAACTGTCCTCAGTTGTGACAAACCATAAAACCAGGGCAACAACACACACTGAATTAAGCCAGCTTTTGGCATGTACCTGTTCTTTCATGTGCATTTGAGTGTACACACAAATCACATAGTAAGGGCCCAAGAGAGTCATAAGAGTTTTACATAATTTAATTTTGCTTTTTCATCAAGGAACTTTTGTATGAGCACGTGTGTAGGAGCACAAAAAAACCCCCTCCTCATGTGGACATGAGGGAGTATTGGTTGAACCCCATCAAAAGTCTGATACTCAGTTTGTACAAAAAGCTTCATTAGAAGAATTTATCTCCCAATACAAGATTTCTGAAGTCCACTCTGCAAAGGTCAGCCAGCATCCCAGAGAATTCCAACTCATAAGCCTTATCTCATTTTACCTTATCTAATCTCAGTGAAACTATCTTTATTAAACATAAAAAAAAAATCTTGCACATACTGCAAACCCTTTTTTCTCAGTACTTTGTGTCAGTAAGTTCCAAAATTAAAAACATAAGGAAAAAACTTGTCACATTTAACAATCCTAAAAAAATCTAGCTAGTCTGCATCCTATCTCATGCGTCCATATCAAGTAAGGAAGGGAAATAAATAATGAATGTCACAAGTAGAAAATAATTTTTCACAGGATACCTTTAAATAGTTTTTGGAGGACCAAGACAAGGATCTGTATTTCATTAGTTTAGTTTTCTTTAATTTTTTTTTTCTAAAATGCAATCCATGATCTTTATATCATGTTTTTCTATTTCCTTTCTGCACATTTAAAGCAACAATTCCCATGACAAATTCAATGGATTATCTGGTTGGACACACATGTAGCATGATCTTCATTCCTGCAGGAGATGATGACAATCAATACCAGCCTCCTGATTAATCTGTAATGCTGCTGGCTGGTGTAACAAGCACAGTTCTTGTTGAAAACCAGTATAGTTCTTCATTTCAGTGCTCTGCCTGATAAGTACTGTATGGGTCTCTACTTCACACATGCACTGTCATCTTTGCTTCATCATCTAACTGTTGAATAACTAATTTTCTCCCAAATACAAAGTACTGAAGGAAGTTTCTGTTGCATCAG
Organism: Promerops cafer; assembly: GCA_013398275.1. Classification (NCBI taxonomy): domain Eukaryota; kingdom Metazoa; phylum Chordata; class Aves; order Passeriformes; family Nectariniidae; genus Promerops; species Promerops cafer. The sequence continues at coordinate 1,228,382 of VZSE01010018.1, read as the reverse complement.
GATATCATATGCACTGGCAACATGATGAATTCTGCTGAAAAATCCTTCCCTTTGAAAGATCATCCCTATTTCATTTATCTGTTACATTGTCTCTAACTTAACTGTGACTAAAATATGGATCTTATTGTTTTGAACAGGCTGTGATTCCTGAGGTGTGATTTATTGGGATAAACTCAAGGGGCCAATTTCATACACCATTAGACTGTGTGAGAGAAACATGTACCTGTTACTTCTGAAATGCCCTGGATTTCGAGGACAGGGTGAATGTTGGGCAGTGTGGTGCTAGAACACACCAGTGCCCTATGTGTGTGCAAGCTGTCCCCAGCCTGCCACCAAACAACCACCATCTTCAGAAGTTCAGTGTAAAACACAGCTGTGTCAGCCAGCTCTTCACCACCTGCTTTCAGAACTGAGCTTTGTATTTCCTTCTCTGAGACAAGCAGACAAAATCTTATCAGGCTGCCTACAAATTTCCCGTTACAAGCTTTCAGCTCTGCCATGGTCGGTTGCAGTCTTCCTAGCTTAGCTGTTTGAGCAGGGAGGGGATGAAGTGAGTGGGGCAGAAACAAGACAGGGAATTTCTCCAGATCATAAAATACTAGGGGTGGTTGTTGGGCATGGTTAGTACCAGGCATCAACTCCTAAAATTTGAAGTTGTGCCCTCTCTCACAAAGGAGTTCTTAATAAAGTGCAATGATGAGCTAATCTCCAATGATGCTTACAAACAAACAAACAAATAAACAAACAAACAAATTCTCTAAAATATATTTCTCGGGGGTTAACATTTTATTTTTGTCTTAAAGAATGAAGAGGGAAAAGATGACAGTGATCCTGGTGGTGGAGCCCACACTGAGAAGGTCCCCCTAAAAGCCAGTGACTCTTTGGAAAGTCTCTATAGTCTGAACAGTGGCCAGAGCTCATCTAGTAAGTACAAGACACCTATACTTCTTATTCAGTCACTGGATCAATATAGTTATTGCTTATGTCTGTGGAATCAGAGCTGGTGATCAAAAATGTGATGGTAGAGAGCTCTCCATTCTGGCAGACAAAAGTGTAATTTGGTTAAATGGGTTGCAGCTAGGGTAGATATACATCTATCCAGAAATAAGTTGAGTGGTTTTAAGAGTGGAAATACTAACCGAAGGAAAAAAAAATAACATGAATTATAGGGCATATTGCTGGTACATATGCCATAAATTTTTGTGGGGTTATCACTGCCATAGTGCTGGGTTTGCAATCACTGGGTGCAGTCACACAAGCATCCTCTCCTGGCTGACTGGCTGTGAGTTCATCCTTTGCCCTGGAGATGTGAGGCAGACAAAGTCTCTCTGAGATGGTGGGGGATGTGGGTCTGACCTGGCAGCTTTGGGACGTGATGCAGAGACACACAACCCACCTGAAACCCACTGAAAACCTTCCCCCATCAGGGTAGTCTTGGTCGGAGGGCAGAGGAGTCTCTGATGAGAAACGTGCCTCCACCTCTCTCTGTGTTGTTCTGCTGTGGATATTTGCTGGGTGGCAGGCCACAGCTATCCCTGGTGACACTGCTGTGCCACCCTGCAGGCACTGCCCGAGCCCTGAGTGCAGACTGGAGCTGCAGTCCAGGCCATTTACACTTAGAGTTAATCTGGCCCTGAGATGGAACTGTGCACTTAAGCAATCACCTCAAACAAAACCATTTTTATGATCATTTTCTGTGACGTGATTTGTGAAAATCGTATATGGGAGTTTACTTCCAACACACTGCTGCTCTTATCTAAAAACATATTTGGATGGGATATTGCAGAGCTTGCTCAAATTTGCTTGAATCACTCTGCTGATATTTTATTGCTCAACTTGGATAAAATGACAGGCAGAAATGTTGATAAGATTAAAATTTCCCTCTGCAATGCAGGTTCCTTTGATGTTTCAGCTAGCTCTGGAATGAAATAAAATAACTTCTACAGTACTTGTTTTCATTTCTCTGAATAAACAGGAGAAGTTCAACAGAATTAATTCCCTAAATTGCACTTTTAGGGTACATTTTATAAATCTGCAGAGGTAATATTTCAAAAAGTCCGTAAATAAAATGTGCAGTCTATTAGTATCATCACCAGAAAAAGATTACTTTAGGGAAGATGTTAATGAAAGATCTCCTGCCCATTTTCTTCTGTCTCTTGTAGCATGATTTTTATTGAATGTAGTTATCCTGGGATGTGTCATACCCACACAGAATACGCCGTGTCTCTGATTCTGTGGCTTTGAACACTTTCCTTTGGGCTGCTGTGCAGAGTTGCACGTCTGGGCATTTGGTGCAGGGGTGTCTCAAGCTGCCTCTCTCCCAGGTGGGGTGACCAGCTGCTCCGATGGCACGAGCAACAGGGACAGCCTCCGGTTTGACGACGAGGTGCCCTACAACGGGCCCTTCTGCGGCCGGGCCAAAGTCCACACCGACTTCACACCGAGTCCGTACGACACCGACTCGCTGAAAATCAAGGTAAGACAACCACCAGGACTCCTTCTTTCCCACTAACAGTGCCAGGGGGACCATTTTTTCACATGTAAATAATACATTTAATAATGAATTTTCCACTGCTTAAGCATGTGGAACACCCTAAAAGCAAGGCTGATCTGGTTTTGCAATGCCTCTATAAGGACTTAGTTCAGACAAGGCTGCAAAGCCAAGTGCTGCTAAAGGCTTTTTAAGGCACAGATTCCAGGTAGGAACCTCTTCATGGTATCTCCCTACATATCCCAGCCTTCCTCAGAGTAAAATATGTTGCTTCTCACATACGTGATCTGGAGTAAGAAAGAGTAAAGTCTCACAGGATGTGTAGTTGTCTCCCCAAGCTTTCCCAGTCACAGCTAGGACATATCCAAAGCTCAGTGGCACCCATTGCCTTTAATAAAAACAGTTTGCCTTTCCTTCAAACTTTTCTTTAAGCCTATGTTTGAGCTATGAATGTTCTTCAGCCCAGACATGGAAAGGGGTGTCTGGGCTGTGCGAGTGAGGAAGAGGAGCAACAAACAGGGGCCCAGTTGAACATTGCTAAAAAAATCCAGCCCTTCAGACTCTTTTCCTCTTCACAGCTTCTTCTTTTTGCCAAATCCTGTATCTCACACAGTCTCCCTCTCCCACTCTCTGGCCTACATGAGAGCTGTTGCTCTGCTGGTACTCGCAGTCTCCAGCACTTACCCTCCACTTCCGCCCACATCTAGGGCATTTCTTTTAATACAGTTTAACGGTTTCAACTACTTAACTGGTCATGAAATGGCAAATATCTGCTGGCTCATACAGGTTTCTTTTACAGTCACTAGGGTGGTGTATTTTGGAATTATAAACTAATACTTAGGGCTGAAATCCCCTATATTTATCACACAAAATTTCAGTACCCTGAATCTGAATTCAAAGTGCATCTGCAGCTTGGCTTGGAGCCACTGCCTAATCCTGACCTGCAACCACATCTGAAGCTCCTGAGCCTGCACGAGTTTGTAGAATAACGTGTGCTTATAGAGCTTTAAATAAATGCTTGTTTAGTTTCCCTTTCAAATGTGCTCACAGCTCTGAGCCCCATGTTCTAACTAAACCAGGTCACCACCTCACAGTCAATTTTGTACTTGGGTTTGTACTTGGGTGACCACTTGACTTGCTGTGCCTTGACCAGACCAGAAAAGATGTAAGTCTTGGAGCTGTGAACACATCTTAACAAACTGAGTTTGATTTCTAACTTTGTAACAGAATCCCAAACCAAACAGGTATTTGTTGAATAACTCTTCAAAGGCTTTCAACATTTTTCTGTGATACATGCCAAGAAGAGAGGGCTCATTTTTAAGGTCCTTGGAGCAAGTTGTGTAGGGTGTATGACTTTGTAAGAGCCTTTTTACTATGAGAATTACTCCGAATGACCATTTTCCTGAGCTGAGACCTTGGTTCCCACAGTGTGGCTGTGAACACCTTTACCAAAAAGCCCTCTTGAAGTATCTGTGTTGTCACCCTTTTAAGTACTCATATTTGTTAAGGGAGTTAAATGTTCTTTATTATCTTTGAGAAATGTAGCCTGTGTTTTTTACTGTAAAATGGGAAGGAGTCCACCTTTCACATAGATCAGCTATCTGTTTTCGAAGACTCTTGAGAGGCTAGATAATAAGATTATTCTGTAAATGCTATGGCACACATTTTGAAAATAACCTTACAGTAATCCCTTGCTTTTTGCCAAAACTATGCCCACTGCCCATGACAAAAGTTAATTGCTGATGCAACCCTATCCCTTTTCAGGGACCAAGTGGAGCACAAAAATAGTGAGAGGGGCTGCTTATGCTCACCTCTCTTTTGCAAAGGTTTGGAGATAAGGACTAGCTCCACTTTCTGTAATTATTTTCCTGGGATTTTATAAAAGCAAAGGCACTAAATCTAGGTAATTAAAAAAAGTTACTTCACACTGACTAGTGCTGGTTTTGGTCCACGGAGGAAAAGCTACACATAACAAACCAGAGCTGTAAGCAGTGGTGTGCTTTTTTCATTGTTCTAGAAAGGAGACATCATAGATATCATCTGCAAAACTCCCATGGGCATATGGACAGGCATGCTGAACAACAAAGTAGGAAATTTCAAGTTCATTTATGTGGATATTATCTTGGAAGAAGAAGCTACACCCAGAAAGATAAACCCACACAGAGGAAGCAAAAGGACCAAGCCTAAAACATTGCAAGAGCTCCTGGAATGTGTCCACCTGCAGGTCAGCCAAGGCATTTCCCAGCTCTATTTGAAACATTCCTTTTCTGTGCACTCGGGTTTGAATGTCATTTACAGGCAGGAGGAGAAAGGTAGGTTTCAGCAGTTTTGATGTCAGAAAAGCAAAGCAAAGCAAAGCAACCTCGTGTCTGTCTTTTATCTGATGTGAGTGATGCCAAGATGATTTTTTGCCTTTTCTTTTATATAACTTCTATGTAACCTCAGTGTTCTTAGCATGCATACTTGTAATTCCTTAAGTCTGATAACTTAGGATAGCCCTAGTATTCTGTTAGGCCAGGAGATCAAACATCCTAAAGGCCTCGTAGTAGGAGGCCAGAAAATCCTACGCTATCTTGGGAAACCAAGGTACTCTCTAGAACATGTCCTGTAAAGTAGAGATTTGGCCCAACCAGGGGGGAATTCCACGGATGGGGGAATATCATGCCATTCATCCAGGCCTCCCATCGGGGCATCCTTGTTAGATATGCTAATTTGTAAGGTCTGTAAATTGTATACACGACCTATCGTGTGTGTGNAAACATCCTAAAGGCCTCGTAGTAGGAGGCCAGAAAATCCTACGCTATCTTGGGAAACCAAGGTACTCTCTAGAACATGTCCTGTAAAGTAGAGATTTGGCCCAACCAGGGGGGAATTCCACGGATGGGGGAATATCATGCCATTCATCCAGGCCTCCCATCGGGGCATCCTTGTTAGATATGCTAATTTGTAAGGTCTGTAAATTGTATACACGACCTATCGTGTGTGTGCATTGCGGCGCATCCCACCTTGGCGAAGAGGTGCCCCATAAGGGTCCTTATTAAAATACTGAGGTAAAAAACCCTTATCCCTTAACCGTGTCTGGCTCTCAATTTTTAAGACCAGGAAAGGCATCATGAGTGGCTGATAGAACTGCATTTTACCTCATCGTGTAGCTGGGCTAAGAGACTGCACTCAGGGAGGGACACGGTGACTTTTCAGGTCACCAGTTGTGACCTGCAGTTGTGTGCCTAAGTATAGGAGTTGTGTGGCTGTGGACATTTCAGGGACACGGCTGCAGTCTGACTCCAGTGCCAAAACTGAGAATTTGTGTTTCTAATTTCTTGAGATCTTTAGGGAGCAATAGTGGTTTTGCACCATGCTCATGCTGCGCCTCTCTGCAACCCTAGATCTTGACTGAGTGTCAAAGTGTAATGAGGTCATGATTTACAAGTAACATTTTTAATAAGGGTAATTGCTTTGCTGCTGATGCAAACACTCCTTTCCCTGGAGCATACACAGAGTTTTATACTGAGTCAACACACAGCTCAAGGGGGACCTTGTGTGACACAGCAGGGCCGAGGGCTCCCTCTGCTTCTCCCCTTGCTTGTATCGAGGGGTCCCTCCCGTGAAAAGGCAGAGCACTCCTTTCCTCAGAGGCCCTCCTGGGCTCAGCGTGGGAGACACTCATGGAGTGACCCACAAAAGTCCAGACACTCAGCAGATTAAATAATTTCTGACAGAGAATGGTCCTGTGTGCTGCTGGACTACTATGCTACTATATGCTTACTGCTATGGAATTCAGGCACAGATGCTGGCATGGCCAGCAGGACTCCAAGGCATCCCTGCCTCTATTCCCTCTTCCCTCTTGCTCTCCACCTCTGCCAAAGGTAAGCCAATTGGACTGGAGAATGGAGCCCTTTTCAACCTGGCCAGAAAGAAAAAGTGAAATTGTGCCCATTCCTCTACTAAACATAGTGCTTGTTTCCTTTCATAGGAATATGCCTCAACCCTACTGCTGAATGGCTATGAAACTCTAGAGGACTTAAAAGATCTACAGGAAAGCCACCTTATTGAATTAAATATTTCAAACCCAGAAGACAGGGCAAGATTGTTATCAGCAGTTGAAAATCTCCAGGACTGTGACAGTAAGTGATTTAAGATTTCTCAAGAGTATATGCACTAGTATCTTAAGCAAAAGAGAGCTTAGGTCAAACAGCTCCAGTAAAGAATTTTCTTTAATGTTTTTAAACAACATTCTGCAGATAATTACATTTTTTTTTCTTCCCTTGCTTCATCCCACACTTAAATCTTTATCCAAATTAGCTTTTTTTGTAGGAAAGTATTGTAAAAAAAAATATATATATATATATATATACACTAATAGCTGGTTTGCATTCTTCTCTCAAAATGAATCTAACTTGTGTTTCTGGTGAGCTTCCAAGAGTTGAACATATGGGGTGTGTATATGCATGTGTACTGGTCACCATTTTGTTTATGCATGTGTTTGATCACCATTTTGTTTTCTTCACTTGTTCCTTTTGTGGGGAGTAGAAAAGCTAGGATACGGAACAGGAAAAACTTCTCTCATGATATTTTAATGATATTTCCAGTCTGACTTTAAATTGTAAATAATTTANAAAACTGAGAATTTGTGTTTCTAATTTCTTGAGATCTTTAGGGAGCAATAGTGGTTTTGCACCATGCTCATGCTGCGCCTCTCTGCAACCCTAGATCTTGACTGAGTGTCAAAGTGTAATGAGGTCATGATTTACAAGTAACATTTTTAATAAGGGTAATTGCTTTGCTGCTGATGCAAACACTCCTTTCCCTGGAGCATACACAGAGTTTTATACTGAGTCAACACACAGCTCAAGGGGGACCTTGTGTGACACAGCAGGGCCGAGGGCTCCCTCTGCTTCTCCCCTTGCTTGTATCGAGGGGTCCCTCCCGTGAAAAGGCAGAGCACTCCTTTCCTCAGAGGCCCTCCTGGGCTCAGCGTGGGAGACACTCATGGAGTGACCCACAAAAGTCCAGACACTCAGCAGATTAAATAATTTCTGACAGAGAATGGTCCTGTGTGCTGCTGGACTACTATGCTACTATATGCTTACTGCTATGGAATTCAGGCACAGATGCTGGCATGGCCAGCAGGACTCCAAGGCATCCCTGCCTCTATTCCCTCTTCCCTCTTGCTCTCCACCTCTGCCAAAGGTAAGCCAATTGGACTGGAGAATGGAGCCCTTTTCAACCTGGCCAGAAAGAAAAAGTGAAATTGTGCCCATTCCTCTACTAAACATAGTGCTTGTTTCCTTTCATAGGAATATGCCTCAACCCTACTGCTGAATGGCTATGAAACTCTAGAGGACTTAAAGGATCTACAGGAAAGCCACCTTATTGAATTAAATATTTCAAACCCAGAAGACAGGGCAAGATTGTTATCAGCAGTTGAAAATCTCCAGGACTGTGACAGTAAGTGATTTAAGATTTCTCAAGAGTATATGCACTAGTATCTTAAGCAAAAGAGAGCTTAGGTCAAACAGCTCCAGTAAAGAATTTTCTTTAATGTTTTTAAACAACATTCTGCAGATAATTACATTTTTTTTTCTTCCCTTGCTTCATCCCACACTTAAATCTTTATCCAAATTAGCTTTTTTTGTAGGAAAGTATTGTAAAAAAAAATATATATATATATATATACACTAATAGCTGGTTTGCATTCTTCTCTCAAAATGAATCTAACTTGTGTTTCTGGTGAGCTTCCAAGAGTTGAACATATGGGGTGTGTATATGCATGTGTACTGGTCACCATTTTGTTTATGCATGTGTTTGATCACCATTTTGTTTTCTTCACTTGTTCCTTTTGTGGGGAGTAGAAAAGCTAGGATACGGAACAGGAAAAACTTCTCTCATGATATTTTAATGATATTTCCAGTCTGACTTTAAATTGTAAATAATTTATGTCAATTTTGTAGAAACTACAGCTAAGCATCTACTTAATTAGACACTCAGCCAAAACAGGAGGGGTTTTCATCTTCATTAATATTTGTGCATAATCCCCCTGTGCTGAGCAGTCATATCATCAAAGGTGAACTTCCAATTGGGAAGCATAGGAAAGAGAGAGAAGGATAAACAATGTCTTCCTGGGATAGTTTAATATGAATTTTTGTCAGACATCCACTTTTTATCTCCTCAGTATGTAGGCAGCTTTCCATTTTTTTCCTGAATATTTGGGCTTTTTTTGGAACATTTGTACATTAAGTTGTTCCTGTTCTTATTCAGCTTCCAGAGAAAGGTTCTTGCAAATACGTTGGAGTGGCATTAGAAAGGTTTTCTTTGCCCTCCAGGTTCAGAAGTTCTTTCTGGTCTATAGCTTTGTGAGATGACAGGTTTGAAAAGAATTCTTGTCTATGTAGAAGCAATAATTGAAAGAGGGAATCCAGAAAAGAAAAAGGGTTAAATTTTGCACAGGTTTTATTGCTGGGATCTGCCAGGAAGTCACCTGAAAATGTATATACTGAGTATAGTGTGTTTTTTGTGGGAACCAGCCTTGCTGCGCTTTCTGCACCTATTTACTGTGAATGTTTTTCCATATTTAACACCAGAAAAATAGTAAAGAAAAATGCTAGATTGTAATTTTGCAGTTTTGCATCAGTGTGAAAGCCGAACTGAAACATCAAATGGTTTCTAACAGACAACATGAGTGCCAAACTATTCTGTAGTGGTGAGAGTATGGTTTGCTGTTTCTGTTTGCTGGGTAACAAAAAGCAGAGTAAACGGCTTTCGATACTGAATGTGTTTCAACACTTAATGTTCTACAGGCACCTGTGCAAGACCCAAACCTAACAAGGTCCTTACAAGTCCCATATACTGAAAATTAATATATTCACCTTTATTAACCAAATTGGGCTCTTCCTACATTGGCAGCATAGGATTAAGTCACTTCTCCAGGCAAAAGAGTGTCCCTAATGTTATCTGCATGGTAGTCTAATAGTTCAAATTCTTGTAACAGCTCTGGGAATAATAACATTAAATCTTATAAAGTGGTCCATGCTTCAGAATCAGTGATGACACTGTAGTCTTATTTCAAGAGATGAAATGAACATTTGTTTCATGTGTTTGCACTTCAGATAGGTATAGCAAATCTTTCCAATATTCAAATTCAATCAAATAATTTTCCCAGAATTTATGAATGCTCACAGGGACCAGAACCACAGCACCTTTTTGTGTCATGCCAGCTATTCATTTAAGTCTAGTTAAATTTTGTTAGGCTGGTGTGTATTTTAAGGTAAGCCATGAGTAAATACTGTCCTAGTTTGATTCTTGAATCCTTGCCTTGTCTGGTTGCAAAGGGACCTCAGCATTTGTCACGTGGCTGGTGGGGACAGAACTGAACAACCTGTTCCAGAAAGGAGGATACTAAGGACCAAAATGGATAGAAGCTATCTGTTAAGTTGTTATAACAAAAGACAGGGCGTCAAGATGATCTTGGGGATAAGCTCCGCATGAGTCTGACGTTGTACGAATCATTTGACCTCTTTGTCCTTCTGTCAGTCAGATTGGAAAATTGGGTTGAAAGAGCTGGGTGCTACTGTGAAAGTGAATTCTGTATCTGGACTGAACTTTCCTGGGTCAATATTTTTTTTTCCTAAATGGGCATGGCTCAGTCCAGCATAAATGATTTTTTAATTAAAATTGATTTTGTGCATTGCTTAGAAGTGAGCTGCATAATTACCCACAGCTACAACGTAATCTGTTTACTGGCCAAGAGAATTCTAGATAGAATTTCAGCACTTTCCAGGTAAAAAGTTCACTTTTTAAAAATAAGGTTTATGAAAAAATAAGCTAAGGCCATAGACTGTATTTACTGTTCTAGGCCCATCTTTCTCACAGAGCTCGGAAGACTTCCATGTCTCTGCATTCCATTCATGCTTCCATGAAGCACATGTTTGATTAATGGATGGAGAGGCAGGTATGGCCCAGAGTTGAAATACAAGGGCTTCTGAGTTTTTGTGACACTATTACTCAGAACAACCAAGTGTGCTGGAACATAGCCTCATTTTACTAGACCCTCCTATAAATGCAGTAAAACAAGATTTCATATTTCTTTAATGTGAAATCTGATCTTGTGAGATGTCCAGAGGTTTTTACAAGGCTTTTAATTTCTTTGTCATTCCTTGGCTTTTTCTTGACATTTATTGTATGTTATACTAAGTAATTTCTTCATGACACATACTCATGGTGTATAATTTATTTTGCAGAATAAACATTTACTGAGTTTTCCAACCAAAAGACCTGCAGCAGTAGTTTCCACATTGTATGCTACTTAAAGCCATGCAAAATATAAGATTTTTGGCAGTGACATTTTTTTTAATCTTACATTTGATTTAGACCTGAATGAATTTGAAAGAATAAATTTTACCCATCTTATGCCATGAATTTAAAAAAAGTAAGTTTTATTTAGCAAATGCTATCACACAGTGTTTTTAAAGAAGATTTTTCTTTCTATTACTTCACTCTCTTCTTTCTCCCTTTCCTGGGAGTCCAGGCCCAAATTCATCATCTTCAAGTACTTCATGTAGCAAGGCTATTCTAGAACTGCAAGGATTTGTAAGCTCCTCATGACCTTCCCCTCTTCTCAGACTTTTTTTTAGATTTTCTATAAGTTGGTCAGACCTATATATTTGGGGCAAAAGTCTTGGTTTCCATGAATTCATGTCTGTGACAAAAAAAAAAAAAAAAAAAGGCTTTTTCATAAAGTATTTCTTAATAGCTTTCCATTCTTCTCCCAGATAGCTTCTAGACAGGAGATGGATGTCTGTGCTTTTGCAGGATGCTATTTTTAAAGCGAAGCAGTTGCTGGATGGTTAATGAATAAAGTAATAAAAGAAGTTTGGAACTTCTTTTCTTGACCGCTTCCCAGGACACACGTTTCTGTGTGTGCAAAATAGGCTTGATTCTCTTCTCACATAGATTATTTAAATCAAGAGGTTCATCCCTGAAATCCACTGGGTTACGCTAGTCCAAAGCTGTTCTGAGCTAAAGAAAAATTAGACTTCATTGGATATGTGCACACTGTTCATTTTATGGAAAAACCCCAAAAGGTGAATATGTGCAATTTGGGGGATAATACTTTACACTTATCTCCCCAAATCCATTTCCTTAGCTTACTTTTCATATTTAAGTGCAGATCATACTTTAAATTCCACTACTAATATCAAATAAGGTTTATTCATTGTTCTTGGACAGCAAGATAGGAGATAGATAAGGACATGACACTCAATTCTCAGTTACATTCCTTATGTGACAATTAGGCACCAAGAATTCAATTTTACACTGGGCAGTCCCTTTCAATTCATGAGATCACACAGACAGATCACACATCTTGTCAAGGTCAAACAGTGCTCAAAGACAATCTCCCCTTCTGTACTGGGGTACAGCTCATTGGCCTGAACATAATATTTCCAGATTTCCCAAGGAAGCTCATCTTTGCATGAGTATTAGTAGTACCTTTCACTTTTTTTTTCCAGGCACATCTGTTTGCTTCCAGATTTTAGATTTTAAAAAGTAGCTTTTAATTTCTGTTTTCACCACAAGTTCTCACATCAGTTCAATAACATTTCCCTCCCACAAAAGCTATGTCACTGATTTCAGTGAACACAATATTTTAAGTATCTGTAAATATTCACAAAATATTTAGTCTTTTGAATGCCCAAAGTATTGCACAAACCAGTTCAGGTTTCTCTGTGTCTTTTCCAAGAATTACTGTCCTTTACTGCTCCAAAATGATGCTTTCTGAGTTTGATGTATTGTGAGCTCTCATTTAATTTTCACATTAGATGGCCTAACTGGTACAGGTGATACATGGCCTGTGTACATGCATAGGAGGTCTGGCTTCATCCTCCAAAACTCACTTTGTTCAGTGGGGCCCAGTGACAGGGCAAGGAGCAATGGCCATAAACTAGAACACAGTAAGTTTCATCTCAACATGAAGAACTTTACACTGAGGGAGGCAGAGCACTGGAGCAGCTGCCCAGGGAGGGTGTGGAGTCTCCCTTTCTGGAGACACTCCAAACCCACCTGGACACACTCCTGTGCACCTGCTCCAGGTGATCCTGCCTTGGCAGGGGGTTGGTCCAGATGATCTCCAGAGGTCTGTTCCAAGTGTCCTGTGATTCTGTGATTTTGAGTCTTTAGTTACTGAAAGGTGCTGCTCAGTACGGCACCGCAGTACCTCCCAGGAGGGCAGGCGACTGACTCAGCCTAAAGCACACTGCTCCCAGCCCAGCTGACAAAACTCACAAAGGCAAACTCTCAGAGAGCACACTCATGAAGTTTGGTTTGCTCTTGGGTGACCTTTTTTTTGTCCAAGACAAAGTCTAAGCCTCCTGCCACTCATCTGGTTTAAACTGACATAACTGTACAGGAGTCAGAGTGACCTCTGTGCATTCTTGAGTTGAATTCCCTTAAAGCCAAGCTTAAAGTGCTTCCCTAATCAGGACTTTAACCTCATTAGAAAGGGGAAAAGCGCTGGTGAAGGAAAAAAAGAAATCTATTCTAGCACGTGTCATGCACATCTAAGTCACTGAATAACAAAAATTCATTTTAAAGGTCTAAATAGTTGAGGAAGATAAGGGATGCATCACACATCTCTTACCAAGGCTAAAGGGCCCCACATTTTTTTCAGAAGTCTGAATATAATCTTACTGTCTAAAAGAATACTGGAATATATGTGTCAAAATGATGCATATCTTGGGCTCTTCTGGCCATATCATAGACAACAGTGACTGAGAGCCATTTATCTTATGTGAAACTGCTTCACTGTAGAAAAATGATAGGACTTCCATTTGTTGATAAGATAGTTATTTCTGATGATTCCGCAACATCTAACGGTAGTTTAATTTTATCAATTCCTGTTTTCTGTGCAGCGTTGCTTTCTTCTGATGTCCAAAAGATTAAGGCAGCAAACCTACCTTTCCTAATGTAGAACTTGATCATGTACATGTTAGAGAAAGGACTTAAACAGAGCAGAATAGAAGAGCCAAAAGCATAAAAAAAAAAGAAAAAGAAAAATGAAAAACAGCAAAAGTTCTTCTCATGAAGCAACTTCTAAAATTGCATGCTATGTATTTTTTTAATACTCAGGATCCTGTTCAAGTGGTTTAGTGGTTACTGCATAATATTTAAGACTGTTTTAAAGAGAAAAAAAAGGCACCAAAGTTTGTTTTCAGTCTTTTCTTCATAAAAATGGAGGAGGAGGGGTGTTCTTCCAACTTTTTCTGCTTAGAATGAAAAATAGAAAATATAACATTTTTACTGTCTCAAACACCTGAATATTTTTGGTTTTCAGTTTTTCATGTAAGAAAATTCAACTAGTTTTACAGGAAGTTTTACATATATATATGTCTTCTAAATAGAAATTTCTTATTTTCCTAATTGATCTAAATTCAGATTAAAAAAAAAAAAAGAAATCTCAGTTCCAGGCTTGTCTGTGCATTTTTCCCTGAAACACACTAAGGAGACATTGATTAAAAAAAAAAAAAATAGGATCTGTTGTTCACATAGGAACTGCCCAGATTATCTAGACAACCAGTTACAAGGCACTAATACAGTGACTGAGACCGCATTTTCCTTTTAATCCACTGGTTACTCGGTCTTCTTTCCATTGTAAAACGAACAAAGTGGATGGAGGCTCCTCTCTGACCTTGAAAATGTAAACAGGATTAACACTCTTTAGGTCAGTGCTTGCCAGGGCAGCAGACGATGCCGGAGCAGCAGATGAAAAGGCAGCAAGCAGCGTTAGGCGGCCGAGGGGATTAGGGGGAGGCAGCAGGGCAGGAGGGCTCCAGGGCTGCACAGGGCTTGGTTCCCTTTGCCCAGGTGGGGTGGTGCCGTGAGGAGCTGAAGGCACGCTCAGGACGAGGCTTTGCTGGGGCATCGCTGCTATTTGTGCCGAGCTACTTCTGTCGCTGCCAGCAGCCGCGGGAATACCTTCACCGTGTGACGCCTTTGTAATTCCTTCCTGACTTCAATCAGAAATCAATTGGACCCTACATGATCAAATATTTTCCCTGCAAAGACAGAGATAACATTTGACATGACAAACTGTGTTGTGTAAAGTGAGAAGGAGATCAAACAGCTACAGATATCAATTAAATCTGCTGCAACGCGTACTCTTTCACGCAAGCGCAATTAACCATTAATTTATTTGGGAAGAAGGTGGAACTTTTATTCCTTGGAAAATATTTAAAGTAATTTTAAAAATTATTCTTCTAAATACATCTAGTTATGCCTATACCCTCAGACTTTATTGAAAGAATAACTAAGTTGAGACTTTGGATTCTTTAAAAAAATCAGCTTGGTTTTTCAATTTATTAGGCAATTGGAAGTTAGAAGATATTAAGCAGATTTAATCACGCCAAACACATCTACAAGACTTCCATCAAGACCTCAAAATGTTTCTCAATAAATCAAAACGCTTTGTGAAATAAGCTTGTTGAAATCTCACACAATGAAAAAGGTCTCCAAAGAAACTCTCCTGTTGCTCCATTTCACTCTAAAAGAGTGAAAAGTTTCAGTCTTTCATTTCTAATTTATTCTGCGTTATTCAATCCAAGATAGAAAAAAAAACAAATTTAAAATCTTTCCCATTTTACCAAATGTTATAATTTCCAACAATTAAAATAAAAGTCAGTATGAATGTTCTTTGTGGAAATTTTAAGATTCTATTAACTAAAATAGATTTAGATTTTGACACAGCATTAAATCCTTCATATCTTTGGACTTCCATTCTGCCTGAACTTGAATTGAGACAGTTTAAATATGACTAAAGATCCAGAACTGACTGTTTAACCAAGGAGTAACAAATCAAGTGGAAGAAGGGCACTTTCTTTGCAAAAGCAAAAAGGTGCCATTTCTTTGAAAGGCTAAAAATCTGGAGCCAAACTATCTGTTTCCTCTGAGATGTGTTCCCTATACTTTGTTCGGAAAGTCAGATACAGTTTGAAGTAAAACTACAGCTACAGGAGGTTGATAACAGCACAAGAAAAAAGTAGGAAATGGAAATATTTATATTTTATAGTTTATTTTCTTAAGAAATTTACTGTGAGTAAACATGTACTTCACAGCCAGAGAACAGGAAGAGGAAATTTAAAACCAGTACATATAAGAGTCATTACATATTTCTGTGTCCTCTCTTGTTGAGCTTTTCTTGAGAGGTCTGTTGATGCTGCCACTGAGTTCCAGATTTTTGAATTTGAGCAGATAGTCATACAGCAGCTAAACAAGGGTAAATTATTTGCAAGATAATTTGCTTCTACTTAGTTTTGGAACAGCGTTCAAAAACCATACAGCAGAAATTAGGCACCTTAGCTTCCTCTGAGGTTTCTGTGTTTTGGAAAATAACCTTCTGGATATCAAGCTAAGCTTGATGGAAGTTTCCATCAGCCACCCACTCCTGCTGAAGAGCTGGCTGCTTTAGAAGAGCTGGTTACCACGCCTTTGTGCCGAGCACTTCTGAAGGCCAGCGCATTCTCTCTCCCTGCAGAGAGCACATCAGGTGGTGGGGGCTGCACTCAAAAGACACAGCTCTGTGGTGCAGTGTGTTATAAACAAGGCACACTGGGCTCCGTGGTGAATCCAGTACCCCACTCGGGGATACACGAGCTCGGGAAGGGGAAGGGTTCCATCTCTGCTGTGGGCACGGTGACCACGCACAGTGACTGTCGCACTGTGCACAGCCTGAAGGACCTGAGCATAAAGGATCAGGCCAAAGCCTCCAGCACTCATCTCTGAGAAACCTACAGAAGGAAAAAGACCAACCTCAGTGTCAACTCAGATGTTGTAACACTCGTGTAATCATACTTTTAATTCTCTGATGCTGAGGTTTCTCTTTCTGATGGACAAAATATATTGAGGTAGTCATGTGTAGATTACCAGCTCTGTTTCCAAAGTTCTTCAAGATCAGTCATGCTGCCATCTTAGCTCTTTACCAAGGTACTTGTATTGACAATTTTTTCTTTCTTTTTCTGTTCTTTCTAGTTGAAGAACAGCAGAAGAGTGAGGGTGGCCAGGAGATGCAGAACTTAAGCCCTCACCAGAGTTTTGACAAACCACAGTTAAATGACTGTCCAAGAGATTCTGGCTGTTACATCTCATCAGAAAATTCAGATAATGGTAAAGAAGAAGCAGACCCAGAAGCCCTGTCTGACATGGTGCAGTCAATAACAATCAGTGAGTCAAACTGATTCGGTCCTGCTGCTTTTATGCAGATTTTCAGGAAAGACAATCACATTTGTCAGTATGATGGCACAGAAGCAGAACACAAAACATTCTCAACACTGAAAATCTACTTTTATCTGATTCCTGATGCTCTAAACTGTTTCGTATGTGGAGACTTGATAGCTAAATGTTGGTTGATAATAAGAATTTCTCATGTTTTTCTTTTCAATGAACCCACAGGTATTTCCCTGAAAAAGTTTATAAAAAAATATTTATAAATATTTGTACAGCGAACGCATTTTCTATAATAGTAGAGAATATTTTTAGGTAATGGTTCATAATCTGGAGATGTTTATTTCTGGAACAGTCCAAAATGTAAATATTGTACATATTTATTTTAAAAATATATGGATTAATCACACTGTCTCTATTTTCAGCTGTTTTGCTGATTTGTGTACAGAATGTGTTTTCATTGATATATCATCATAATAAAAAAAGGTGGATACAGTCACACCCTACATTGAAAAGTACCAAGCCAATTCTCACTAATATTAAAGCTGTTTCACACCACTTTTCTCCAAAATGAGCTCTAAAGTAGACTGTCATTTCCTGTACTTTTTCCTGGAGGCATGAGAGAACTGTAGGGTGAATCTGAATTCAGCTCTCTGTGGTCCTTATCTTGTGGAAGAACAGAGCCATCCGAATGGCTTATGCAGTGGTAATTTTTCATAGTTCTTTTCATACCTGTTCTCATTCGTCCCAAGCATTATACAGAGAATTCAAACTCTGAGAAAAAACCCATCAGGATCAATGCTAGGCTTTTATGATAGTGTTTTGTGAAGATGTTGCCTTTTGTGTGTGGTGTGAAGTTTGCTAATAGAGTATTTGTTTGTATACAGAACTCAGAAGCTAACATGGTTATTGTACATGACTGTCTTTCATGGGAGATTTTGTTGTCTTTTCCCAGTATATTTCACACTGGAATACACATTTGAACTGCCTGTCTTCTTTTAGACTAATTCCTTCTAACAATAAACAGAATCATGTGTTTAAGCCCTTTAAAAATACTTGACTTTTAATGTGGTCATTACATTTCAAAGACTGCTCTCTTCTAAGACTAACACAGTAAATAGTAATTCCACTGAGCATTTTTAGCATGCATAAGAATCTGTGTATCAAGTCAATAGAGAGACTTTTTGCTCAGTCATTAGTCACAAAATTTTCATCATTTTAGGAATTTTGCATTTATGTTAAAGAGTTTCCACATATTGCTGACAGCTTGAAAGAAAATCACCTTCAGAAGAGATGAAACACAAAAAGTTCCACCCCAAAAAGAGTATTTCTGAAGAAGCTATAAACAAATGGAAAGCTTTTCTCCCTTTCTTTTTCTTTTCTCCAATGCAAGTGTTTTCTGTACTTTTCATGACTTCTCAAAAGACTACTGCTGTCAGATTCCTAACACAAGTCTGCTTTGAAGGCTGTAGTATAAAAATAACGATTTTAGAAAATTGCATTAACAAGATTTCAAAGATTTGGAGTAAATAAACTCTGTTTAGAAAAAATACACCAAAAAGGGAGCTACTATGATTTGTTTCTGGTTTGAACTTTTCAGACCAACAACAAATGCCATCATTTAGCAGCAATGACCCCATACTGCCAGGCATGGTGGGGATGCAGAGCCCTTGGTGGGATGAAGAATGTGAGAGCTTGTATGAAGCAGCTGTATTTGTTTCTCAATGCTTTTCCAGCCAGTAGTGCATCATGACATGCAGTACTGACATTACTTAGTATGACTTAACTTCTGAAATAATGGGTTTGAATTGCCTTCTATCATTTCCTCATTTTAGAGAAGGACTAAATTCAGCTTGAATTTCTCTCAGAGGGGCTTATCTTTTGGCTTTTGTGGCAGATGCACCTAGTCTTCAGGTTCTAAAGACATCTGCAAAATTGCTGAAACTGTAAAAATATGTTGAGGTGAGCTTAAATATGACTGTGACTGTCAAGAAGCAGTTAAGTTAGCTGGGTCAAGGACTAACAACCACAGAGACCAGAGCTGTGCTCTGAGAAATGTTAATTTGCACAGGTTTGCAAAGGAAAATAGGCCTCCCTAGGCAGTTGCAGTGAGACAGGCACAGCTTTCAACAGAGCAAAATACCCAACAGCTGCTATATTTTACAGGAATTAAACTCTGCCTATTGGGCCGGTGGCAAGGGGATACAGGTGTAAGGTTAAGTAGTTGGGAATGAAGGGCATGAGTTGCAACCGCTCTGATCTCTAATCAGTAAGGTTTTGTCCAAAGGGCTTCTTATTTAGAAAAATATATCAACTGAAAGCTTGTTTGAGGCTTTTGTAGCTTCCTGCGAAGGCAGAGCAGATTAGATCTCAAACTGAGACACTTCTGCTCTCTCACACTGCTCTGAAAAAAAAAAAAATGAGGAAACTTTGTGCCACAAAGAAAAAATTGTGTTTCCTACAAGAAGCAGACCCAACTTGCTTTCCTCTCTTGGTGGTCCTGTTAATCACATTGATCATGGATTAAACTGTTTGGAATAGAAGAAGCATTTCTCCAATTGGTTTAAGTGCTGGGTAATCTGAATAAAAGGTTATTCTAGGAACTCTTGGAAAAAGTCTGGTGGAGATCTAAGTGACTTTCAAGTAATCCTTAAAATGTCCCTGAGACAGAGAAGAGAAGAAAGCAGTAGAGGTTTTGTTCCTCTCTTGTCCCTTGCTCAAGAGTGTCACGTCCCTTTTCATTTTTATTAACCTTCCTCTACATTTAAGGAGGACTAAAACATTTGCAAGTCTCTTATTTGGAGCCTGTTCCCTGCAGTTACAAAACCAGTCAGTAATAGCAGAGGCAAAGCTAACGAGGGCAGCCCTTCTAGCCTTTAGGCAGTGGGGATTTCCTGGCTGCACTGGGCTGTGGTGCAGGTGCAAGTGCAGCAGACTCCCCTAGAGCTGACTACTGACACATTTGCTGCTACTACCCACAGCAGAAAGCCACAACTCAGACTTTGGTGACCCCCACAAAAGTTCAGATGGTGGCAGGCCTCCTCCTTCCCAAAGCAAAACCATCTCTGGTCAAAGTTAGCAGTGTTTAACAGTGCTGCTCCATGCTCAGCCCCATGTCACTGCCATCCACAGCTGGCACCACATTAAAGGAGGGCTGCTCTACCATCAAAGAGAGGAGCTGAGTGCCAGGCCACAGCCCTATGATCCATGTGGACTAGCCTGGCAGATCCTGGGAGGCAGCAACCTGCTCTCCAGAATTTGTAACAGCACTTCTAAAAGGCAGAGTGCATGAATCCAGCAGTGTAGGGGCTACCAGCAAGGAGGGGTTTGCTTTCATTTTGCTGAGGTGCCCATGAGCACAGGAAGCACAAAGAAGAACGTGGGCAGTTCAGTGGAAATTCTGGAGAAGATTCATCTCTGAGGGACTCAACCAACTACAGGCTGCCAGCTTGATTTCATCTCTCTTACACAAGCCTGAGCCCAGCCAATTTTCCACCCACCTTACCACCAAGTTTTCCATCCCATACACACCAATTCTACCCCGAGTGTCTGGTCTGTGATGTGCAGAAGCCCCCAGCTCATCAGCTGTGATATAAAGGACGCCTTTGTACTGTAGCACTTTCTCCCACGTAGTGGCAATTGAAATAGTTTCTGGCATTGCCATGGAGCTACCTCACACTGGTAGACCCATTTGTAAAGAAGGCTGGAGCACAGATAACAAGGCAATATTGAAAGAATAAATGGGTGCTGTGAAACAGACAGGCTAGTTTGTAGATGTCACAGTGTTCACAGGATGAGTACAACCTGCCCCTTGCCTGGAAATCAGCTTTTCCATCAAGTCAAGGCCATTACAGTTCTTTCTGCCCACACAAACACGCACAGATCTGTGGTCAACATGTGAGGGAAGATGAGCCACAGACTGATCCAGTGCCTTGGGTCACAGTGGCAGCTTGGTATCTGTCCTAAGACAGCTTTGATGGCAGTTGTGCAACCGAGTCACAGTGTCACAGATGCCCGAGCCTTTTGTCATGTCAGAGAGAAGCAGTTTCAACATGTCTAGTAACAGCATGGCAAGCACTCTGCCTTTTTCACAGCTCAAAGATGAGGTTTTGGGCTATGTTAGCTTCTGAACAGATTATTTGCATCATGCTCTGTCTGCTGGCTGTGTATGTTGTAGTAGTGCTTTGTGCAATGACACGCTTTGTGCGGGTCCAGGAACAGGTGACAGAGGATGATGGTACAAGTATATCCCTTTGGTTTAAGAGTTTCTGCATGAGATGTTCATTTGTGCCCCTGATCCTCGGCTCCTGGTAGGCAATGAGCAGATTTTTGCCTACAACTGAGGAGAACGTGGAGCAGGCTATAACATGGCTGTAGGGAGCATTCAGTTTGTATGTCCCCAGTATTACCTGATGAACCCGCCAGCCTGAAGCTCCTCATCTGCCTTTGATTTCCTGAGGATTGGCCAGAGGACTGACACAGGCTGGAATCCTTGCTGCACATTGACAACCCTAAAACTGAACCCAGTTTTGGGGTTCCCAGAACAGGAAGGACCTGTTAGAGCCAGTCCAGAGGAGGCACCAAGGTGATCAAAGAGATGGAGCAGCTCTGCTGGGAGGAAAGGCTGAGGGAATTTTCAGCCTGGAAAAGAGAAGGCTTTGGGGTGATCTAATTGGGGCCTTTCAGTACCTGAAGGGAGCTCACAGGAAGGATGGAGAGAGACTATTTACAAGGGCCTGGAGTGACAGGGCAAGGGTGAATGGCTTCAAACTGACAGAAAGCAGGTTTAGATCAGAGATTAGGAAAAAAACTATTTGAGGTGAGGGTGGTGAGGCACTGAACAGGTTGCTCGGAGAAGTTGAGGATGCCCCATCCCTGGAAGTGTTTAAAGACAGGTTGGATGGAGCTCTGAGCAACCTGGTCCTCTGAAAGGTGTCCCTGCCCATGGAAGGGGGTTGGAATAGATGATTTGTAAGGTTCCTTTCAACCCAAAGCATTCTATGGTTCTATAATTCTATGATTCTACAATTAACTGATCCTAGAGGAAGGGCTGGTCTGTTCACTGAAAAACCAATAGAAGTGGTTTCAAACCTTTTATTTTTTCCTGGCTAGGAAAGGCCAACAAATGCCACTACAGACACATGGGCAAAAGGGGCTGGAGAACAATAATAAATTCAGGGAAACACAGCTGTTGAATCTACAGAGTTGCATCATGTATGCATAAACAGCATTCATTGCAATGAACATGAATTATGTATTCAGGGAAATATGTATTCTCTAGAAGGAGGACACAGGTGGAAGGAGGTCCATGATAGGCTTGGAGGGCCTGGGAGGGTCATTTTATTTTTTGTGGCTAGGCAGAATTAGGTCTGACACGCTCAGAAACCTCTGCTAAGCATGAGAACTCTCTGCTGACAGCAAGAGCACAGAAAATCTGCCTGTGCCAAGAAGTCATACACAAATGAGGGACAAGAGGGCTGGAGAGCAAGTGGTGTTACTTAACAGTTCACATACCTTGGCTGCTGAATTTAACCTTGGCCAGTGTCCTACAAAGTGCATGTTTCCTGGGCAAAGCACAAATGTCCTCAGCTCCTAAGGCCCTCTCCTCATGCCAATCCAGAATATTTCTTTGGAGGACCTCTCGTGCTGTGTGCCATACACAGGTTTTTGGGGTGGAACATTAAAGGTGTAGCCATGTTGTGCAACTCAGCATTAGGACATGGAGAGAGGTCTGGACTGTGCAGGGCCATCAGGTAATTTTGACAGACTGTGGCCAAGCTGGTTGACACCCTTTGGCTACCAGTCATGTCCATATGGCTGAGGGAGGGAGGGCATGGGAGGGCTTCAACCTGAATTGTTCCCAAGCCTCTGCTTTCCTGCAGAAGGAACCAAACTGTGTGAATCGTAGATACCCTGAATGCAAACAAACATAAAAGTGTTGGGGGTTACTCAGTGGCTTGGGGTGGAGTTTGCATACAGTGTATACTCTGTCACCAGGACAGACAGCCTGTGCTGCTTCTGCTCTCATCTTCTGAAGCACCTCATCCAGACACTACTGACCTGCTTTGCTCAATGCCCAGTACCCAGGGCAGCTCTCAGTGACTGCTCCTGCAGCTGGCTAGCTCAGCCAGAGCTGAAAATCAGGCTCCAGCTTTTTGCCACTTTTCTTTGAAAAGAAACAGGGTCTTTATGCCTGTGATGCACATTATATCACAAATCTCTCTGAAATGTTCACCATCATATTTGAGAGCAGTCCCTTGCTGCCTATCAAAAAAAAAAAAAAATCCTCCAGGGAAGGCACTTCTCAAAATACTGTTGGCAATAACCTTAGACTTTAGAGAGTGCAAATGTAAAAGAAGTGGAAATAGAAAGCCACTCATGTGGGGAAAAAACACTTTAGAGAAAAATGAATACAGCAAACCCAAGTAACTTGCACTCTTTTCAAGAAATCTCTCTGTATATTATTACCTAACTACTTTGCCTCCTAAGTTTGCTCTCATCTCCAACATAAGAGGTGAATGACTATCATTATTTACCCGGGCATATTAAAATAAAATGTAACTTACTCAAGAACCGTTATTTCTCTTTATATGTCTCTTTGGTAAAAATATACAGCAAATACTTCCTTACTGATATTTTGAGCTACAAGGATATTTAAAGAGAGTGCTGAAGTATCAGAAGGAGCTAAAATATCCTAACAGCTAACTAATAACTGTGCACCACTCAATTGTATGTACATGCCTGCAGGACATCTACCTGTCTTAGTTCTGCTTTACTTTTCAACCAAAATGTAATAGCAGTCTTTTCTTATTTTAACTTGGTTAAGAAAACCATGTTTTGTGACCTAGAAAAGGCTTTGGAGGGGCTGCTTTTTCATTTTTTTTGCAGAGTGGAGGGAAAGCCATCATCAGTGGAAGGGGCTGTGTGACCAGTGGCTTTGTCAGCTATGGTTTCATTTCGTTAGAGAAAAAAAAATATGGGAAAATTGACTGGTTTGGACTGAATTTGTAGATATATTTAACACTTAGTTAAGGTATGAGAAACTCTGTATGTTGTGAAAAGCATGAAGACTGTAGCTAAATGGGTCAGCCCTACAGCTGTTTAGTGAGGTCTGAGAATGGAAAACCATGGCTGAGTGTCCAGCAGAACAGGAGCTGTGCATGAGCATATGCAGACCAGTCATCTATAATTCTTGCATAAATTTAGTCCTTCCAACACCGAAATTTTGTTGTTTCCCCTGGCAAAAGACCTAAATCTTGTCCAACTGGCAGAAAAATTAGGCATTATTTGACAGACATAAACAAATTTGTGTGTGAGACACGATTCAACAATATAAGATCTTAGATAAGAGGTTTAGGTACACACTGTACAGTACTTCATAGTTTCAAAATTGAATACAGGGGATCATTTAATTAAAACCTATTCAACTGAAAATCCTATTTATCTGAAACAAATGTTTGTCCTATCTATAATATCAACAAACTATTCACATGAGCAACTAGCAATAAACAACAGAAAGATGCACAATGAATGTCAATTAACACAATTTGCTATCAAATAAACTCGCAGTTTATGTATACAGCTTTAGCACTGTCCTGTGTATCCATTATAAAGGTCAATTAACCTCAATTGCATCTAGTCAGCTTGTTCTAAAACAAAATCAACATAGGATACCTTTCAATTTTTTTTTAAATCAGCATCTCAGCAGTTCAGTTGCCTGGCACTGAAGAACTTCTAAATTGCTAAAAGTCTTTGCTAAAAGTTTTATGTTAGCAAATGTCAAAAAAAAAAAAAAAAGGAGAGAGTGAGATTGGCTGAAATTGTCAAGGTATCACAGTGTGGCTGCATAAGGCTTTTAAAAATATTCATTATTCAGCACATAATCATGGATTCGGAACAACAAAGAGCTTTGGTATGTGTGCCTCAAAGGATGAAAATCTTCCTAAGTAAAGCTTTCGATGCACACACTAATCCAAGACTACACTAACAAATCTCTTGAAATGGAAATCCTTGCTGAAAATGGCCTGTGTGCTTTAAACACTATCAAAAGGTTTTTTTCCCCCCCTCTCCCCTTTGGCTGCAGAATGTCAGCATTTATGGTAAAAGTCAATCAGGTGCTCACTTGTTCTGCTTAATCAGGAAGAAGTGGTACCACGTGAGCACTTGGAGCTCTCATCTGGAATTGCACAAGCATCACTAACTCAAAGGGCCATCAATGTTGTAGAAAGCAAAGGCAAGTGGTTAGAAGTCTGACATATTGGTCTGTGAGAGAGGTATTAATTATTTGAAAACACACTTGAAAATACAAGTGAATCTCTGGACTTAGAGAAATGCTGGTTTTCTCAAAGTTAATAATTACACTGTTAATTAAAAAAAAAAAAAAAGCAAACAAACCAGAAAAACAGCACAAACAAAAAATAAATCCCAAAACCAAAGCAAACCAAACCAAAACCCCAAAAAACTGATATGGGTTATTGATCACTTTGCAGGACATTCTCCAGTGGCCATTCCAGCCACCAGCCATTGAGTTAGGCTTCTATCCAACCTGTCAGTGTTTGAGAGGCTGTTTAACTCAATTCTTAATAAATAATGGGCAAGGTGGTGGCTGACATGATGAATCACAATTCTGGCCAATTCTGGCCCTCGCCAGCTGCTTCTACAGTCTTTTTAAAGCTGATGAGAGTTACAAAATGACTACAGTGGTGTCTTCTCTCTTTAGAAGGAAATCATAGGAGACTGTACAAAGACCTAAGGCAAAAAAAGATTGCTTTCTCGGCGCATACAAACACACCTTCCTTCTCAGAAGGTTAACAGGGGCTCTGTGCTTTCCATGTCCTTTATGAACTTTGCCTTTGCTGTAGGCAGACAGTGTTCAGTGCTACAGAGCAATTTTTCCAGTGCTACTGCTACTGAGGCTCACAGATTATAAAAAAAAAAAAGCCAGAACTTTAGAACATAATTATACCAGACATAAACCTGTGGGAAAAGGCTTTGTTTTCTGGGTAAAATTCACCTGTGTCCCTAAGGCCTATGAAACACTTGCCTACAATTGTAGTCTGTCTGAAAACTACAGTCTCTTAACTACATTAGAGTATCCTGACTCACTGCTTCATTCTACTTCGATGCTTAATTCTTCCTAGAGGTGATTTTTACTTACCCCTTCATTGCTACAGCAAACATCAAACTGCATTACACTGTTTAACTCACCAAGATTACAGCAGTAAAAAGAGCAACTAGTGTTCATAAAAAAGTAAGAGTCATTTCCCTGGCTGATGGGTGCATGCTTTCAAAGCTCAGCTGCAAACATGAACACGATTCATGACTACAGAACCAGCAAGAAATTTTCTTTGCATTTTTTCACATTGCTAAAAGAAGCCCTCCTAAACACATGTCCGTGTCTGAATCTTAGCATTATGGTTTCAGCATGAGATAGAGTGAAAACAGATGCTTGGCTTGTCTAGCTAATGATGAACGGGTGATCTGTACAGACCTGGCAGAAATCTTCAGATAATCCTTAAATTTCATGTAAAAAGAGAAAATGTTCCGTTATTGATCCAGGATATGTGGGGATGTTGCAGTTCCTTCAACTCAAAAAACACCCATATTTACTATGATTTCTCTCTAGGTGATAAACTTTTAAATCAAACCATTCTGCACCCTCTTCTGCTAGAGGAAAGCATGCCTCATAAATCATGGGGCTCGGTCTGGTAACATTATAAGAAAAAGACCACCTGAGTCAGCCAGCTTGGTGTAAGGTAATACCTCCTAAAAGGCATCCTGAACATCATCAGGGTCTTGTGAAACAACATTTTGATTAGCTAAGTGAAAATGAATCACAAGTGTTGGCATACAGCTATGCTATCATTTTATTCAAAGAATGATCAATCGGTGGCAGACTGATGAAACATTAAACAGACAGATCAATTCAAGACATTATATTCTTACAAGTCTCCTAGATCCTCTACTCAAGATCTGATAGTTTCCACAAGACTTATCAGACAGGGGTGATAATTACAAAGATATGGTAATTGAGGGCATTATATCAAGCGTGTGAGCTGGATCTGCTGTCACAGCAAGAACTTCTTCACTGAGAACTGGCAGAGAAGGATTTTCTTCCCCTGTGACTGGCACAGCAGGATCCTCATCCAGCCACTGGCACAGTAACAGGTTCCACTTTAAATCTATCCTATCTACACTCTGTTGAAGTAATTCAGTTAATTATGTGCATCAGTCTTGGGAGAAATCTTTCATACTGCTAGTTACGTCCTTGGACGAGTAGGGGAGCAATCAAACACTGAGGGGGCACTGCTGCCTGCTAGACCTGGAGCCACTGCCTCAGAGCCAAGAGTCCACTTAAGCACCGAGGAACCAAGCAGCCCACAAGATCAACTGAGCTTTTAAATGCTATAAATTACTCAAGAAGGGACGTGGTGTAAGCATAAATGTTCACTGTGGTGCACAGCATGGGGGAAAAGCTAGCCAGAGTATGACTTGGCAATTTAGAGTATTTGATGCTAATGTTAGTTTATTAAATTTCTTTTTTTAGCTTTCGGGGAGGGGGAAAAAAAAAAGTAAAAGGAAAGAAAGACTGAGTAAAACCAGAAGAATTGCAATGAAGGCCAGACAAAACATTCACCCTGACAGCTGAGACAGAGTTCTTCTCCAGACTGTGCCAATATTGACTTCCACATAAAGTCCTATTTTTTTATAGAAGAGGTTAACCTTCCACAATTTTCTTTCTCATGAAATATAAGGTGAACAGAGACACTAATGCAAATGATCCAGTATATTAAAAAATGCATTGAGCCAGGAAACATTCAAAGTTCTGTTATAAATTATCTTTTAAGGTCTGGAATAGTAGACATAGTGGCTGTGCCAAGCCCTATTAAACTGGAATAGATGGATTTAGAGGGAATCTTCTTTTAGGGCTGGTCTCTAAAAGATATGGGGGCTTTCTGTCCCACTCATCCTTCAAAGATTATTTTTAAAAAGGGTTACAGATAGCCCATCATGTTGTTAGGACCTGAGTAGCAAAGTATATAGGGGCAACTAGAAATATATATTTCAAAGGAGCAAAGTACAATAACAACAGTTATTCCCTTCCTATCCTATCCCATAAAAGTTATCACTATCATTTATAAGGGTGGGGGAGAAAGAGGCTGCATTGGCTTGGTCAGCTTTTGATATGAGCTGCAAATGATAGGCTGTGCTGTTCTCCTTCCCCTACTGCCCTCAGACTGCAGTCAGAGGAGTAACCAAAGACAAGCAGCTGATCTGAATAACCAAGTTTTTCTGCTTCTCTCTCCAGCTTCTCTCTCCAGCCTGAGAGATAAGTTCACACACCGCTACTTTATTTTTACTACAATTCCTCTGATTCAGAGATTTGTTTTGGTAATGCTGGGAGTTTGAAAGACCAGGGGACTACGAGGAAGTTCCCCTAATTTTCCTGCTGCTTGGGGAGCTGAAAGGCCTGTAGGTGTTACCTAAATCTTGATCACATGAAATGGCAAATGTGGGGTAGCAACACTGTGCCAGGTCTCTGTGCAGACAATTTTATTTGGCTGTAGCAATTCTTTCCTCTTTACGAGGAAACTAGGGTTTTAGGGGAAGTTTTGTAGAGATTAGTTCCAGTTAAACCCCAGTTACAAACCCCTTGCACATATTTCTTGGTGGAGGCAAATCTTTACTAAGAGAAAATTGCTAAACCCCAAAATAAGAGAGCTTAGAGATGGGATGAATCCCTTTCCCTATGGGACTGTCTTCTAGTAGTCAGGTTTACAACTTGCCAACATCCGCTGAGATGAATGGAAAAGTTTTCACACAGACTGGGATGGGACAGTCTTTAAAATGAACTGTACTTTTCCTTTAAATATGACTAATGTGCTAGCTGGTGAGAAGTAAAAGGGACAAAAATAGAAAGATGAAAAAAAATCTTTCCTTGGGTACAAGATCTGATATGGAGATTTTTGTTACGTAGGCTGTACTGAAAACCCTCTAACACTTTGGAGGGACCATCCTGGTTTAGTTTACCTGCTGTGACTGAGACAGAACGGGGTTAGTGTTGTGACAACAAGAGAAAAGGATTTCCTCTGGCAGGTGTATTGACCTAGCTAACAAGACATGCCAAAGAGATGCTGGATGTGATAAGAGATTCAAGGATACCTTGCTCCAGTGTCCCCAGCTTCAGTCAGTTTATGTGAATCCAGTGTTGCATACCTTTGCAAAGCCAAAAGAGACAGCAGTCTATGCATTCAGCTGGGGCTGGGTTTCACAGTTCTTTGCTCAATATGTGAAGATTTTGTGAGGGCCATTCAAGTTCAGCAGTCAAGCATGGAGCAACCTAGACACCATGTCCTCCTCACATGTTCAGGTAGTCTTTACAAGCTGCAGTGCTGTAGTACTGCATGAAGTGCTACTCAGAGCCAAAACTGGTTCCTACATCTGCCAGGAGGTAAATTAGCAATAGTGATTTTTTACAACTACAGTTTCACAGTTGTTTTAAAGTCAGTCAGTAACTTATGCGGTTACTTTCTTAGCAAGAAAAGTGCTTGTGCTGTATCTGCCCAATGTGCTTGAACTATCTGGCATTTAATCATTCTTTTTAATTTAAAGGCGAAAGATAACTCCTCTTGTGTCTAGTCTCTTCAGGAGGTGACTTACTTCCTGTGTAATTTCCCTTTGTGCGGCATGAAAAACAGCTATGCTGTTCATCTCTTCCTGTCTCCTCATTTTTAGCTCTAAGGTACAGAGCTGGGTACTGTTGCACATTATGCCAGAGGTCTATTAAGCAGCATACTGGTGCACCAAGGTGGAAAAATGTAGCAGGCAGTGATGCTGGCTGCATTCAGCACGAGCCTCGTAAATCCTGGGCACATTCTCTGCATCGCCTAAGAGGTGCTGAGGTAAAAGAGAAAAGCTGTGCTACCTGCATGCATGATGGATTGCCAGCACTGAAATGTTCCCTCAGACTGCGCTGCTGCTCCTTTGCCACCTTTGCTCCAAGGCCCATGTCAGCAGGGGAGGCAGAGACACAAAGGGAAGGAAGGGCAAGGGGATGTGCCCAGGTTATACCATCTGTATGCTTCGGGACTAAGGCCTCGGACATGCTGATAGATGCTACAGGAGAGCAACTCCACGGCTTCCCCAGAGAGGTGTGGGCTGGCAGCCAGACACAGAGTTAGGAAGTCATAACCAGTTTCTCACTCTGCTTCAACAAACGTGGACTCAGCAAAGCTGAAGCTCTGGCCCAGTGCCTTTGCTGAACACGGAGCCTGAGATGTGGGTGTATTTTTACTACTCACATTCTCTCTTGAAGTCTGACTGGAACATTTATGTAGAATTCATTCGCTGAGTTTTTAATTCTTTGCAGGCAAAACAATGTGTCAGCAGGTATTCTGTTGCTCTCTGAAAGAAGTAATCATCTTCAGCAGTACTTCCAGTCAGAGGGTCTCCAGGGCCGACTCCAAGCTCTGCAAAGTCAAAGGGGATGTTTGAAAGGGAGGGCTCTGGATTTAGCTCCAAAGCCTGTCAAACATGTCACACGGCACTTGTTGGAAGTATCGCTGTCCCTGTGTTTTGGGTGTAAATTGTAACATAAAGTGACACAAGTTTTGCTGCAGGCTCCTACCAAATGGTGGTGGCTGATACTAGGAGTGATATCCCATGTTTGTCCACGTTCTCCTTGGAGGATGTACCTCTGACGGTACCAGCACCTCAGTCTCACAGGTGCCAGCCAGCACAGAACTGGAAATAACCTCTTAGCTTCTATCTGCAAGGGACCTTCAAATTACTGTCTGCCTGCCACCAGCACTGAGCCATCCCTGTGAGGCCATGCTGCCCCTGCAACTCCCATGCTGCTGGTCAGCCTCTCCCCTCAAGCCTTAAACACCAAGCACCCAAAAAAAATATCAGGAATGATGCTCCAGCAAATTTTTCCTGGTATGGGCATGAAAACAAAATAAAACCCCTTGCTTTGATAACTTTTTTGAAGTTATCCTCCACTCACTGAATGGGACTGAAAAAATTAATGTGCTCTTCCTCCTCTGACCCTGCTATTTTTGGTGGCAGCCACCCCCCACTCCCCTGACCTGTCCTTCCCACCTACACAAGGCTCCTGTGCAGGCCTCCAGAGCTGCAGTGGACTGGGAAAATGCAATGGCTGAGTCACAAGGCTTGGCCAAGAGGTTAACAGTGCATCCACACTAAAAATGATGGGATGTATCTCAGCCAAAGGTGAGCCCTGGGTCAGCCCTGCCCACACGCAGCTCTGTGCCGTGGGCCTGCAGCCACCACCCCAGGCTCGGTGCTTGGATTTATCCGAGAGCCAACATGGAACTTGGGGAGACAGCAGAGACACTGCCAGCCCCTCCATGCTGTGAGTAGATGGAGAGGGGAGCGCCTCCCCTTCGGAATGGGAAATAATTAAGACATCAGTATTTAATTTATTTATTTTTGTCCTAAAAACGTTGCATTAGAAAGCTCCTGTTTTCTGCAGGGTTGCAGAGGATAACAAATGGATGGGGAGGCCAGGGGACTGAGCCCTGGCAGCCGAGGCAAGAGCCGTGCTGAGGAATACCTCATGTTAAACAAGCAGGATAATTATTCTGCTCTACTTAGCACCAGCTAGGCCTCATTCAGAGAATAACGCTCATTTTGGGGCACTGCATTTTAAAACAGACAGAGACACTGGAGAGAGTTCAGATGAGAGCAACAAAAATGATTTAAGAGTTAGTAAATAAGACCTCTGAGAAAAGGTTATGAGAGCAGGGGCTGCTCAGTCTGGAGGAAAGAGGACTGAGGGGAAGCATTACTGTCTGCAGATATGCAAAGGGCTGTTACAGAGATGACATAGACCAATTATTCTCATTAGAGAACAAGAACAGAACAAGAAGCAATGGGTTTAAGATGCAGCAAGGGGGAATTTAGATTAAATAATAGGCAAATGTTATAACTATTGGAAAGGTTAGGTTATGGAACAAGTTTACAGTAAAGTTTTCAGCGTCACCTTAACTGGAGAAATATGTGGCTGAGATGAGAAACCTGTCTGTCAGAGCTAAGCTAAGACTAAGGTCTTCTCCTTACAGAGCTCTTCTCCACTGCACAGAGGTGATCCTGAGCCCTTCACACGCAGACAAGGATGGCTCCTAATAAACAGAAAGGAAAATGAGGGGTTTGTGTATATGCGCATGAATGGGCGTGTTTATGAATACTGCTGTAATTAACACTATACAACAAAAGAAATGCTATCAGTAGTCACAGCCCTTATTGTTATTCCATGTTTTGTCCCAAAACACCATCTCTCCACATCAGTCTTTCTCCAGCACTAAGGAAGTCATGACTGGGACATCAGTAAACACGTACATACATATTTGGGTTCCAGTTCTACATTATTTGTCCCACAAATGGATGGTGAGCTTGGCAGGAAGCTCATGGAGCTTGACTTGCAACCAAAATAACACACAATGTGGAAGTCCCATGGATGGCAAACCATGCTACTGCCATGGAGGCTTACTGTGACAGCTCCATCATTTCACCTCTATGCCTAGTTCAGATACAACTGCACAACACCAGGCCCTTTGTACTCAATGGTTCCCTTAACTACACGCCAGAAATCAACAAAAGCACAGGCAGGGAACTGCAGATGGAAATGGAAGCACTGAGTCACTCCCACTGCTACCTGCAGTGTTAGAACAGTGCAGGGCCTGAGAAATGCCACTATGAAAATAGAGTGCGAACAAAGAAATAGCTGTGTCTGAAGCTCAAATATTACCTTGAATTCATATTATCCCTACCATTTCTGTGAAGTCTTAAATGCTTTGAAAATTACCCTTGCAAGTAAGAACTGCACTATCAATACATTTGGAGTTTTTCTTTCTAAAATATTAACGTCACCTTTTGTCATTAGAAGAATGTCCAGCCCAAACCAAAAAGGCTCCCACACCAGGTCCACTCTGAGTCTTCAAAAGCTAATCTGAGAATTTTGAAAATTTTGGACTAAATTATACGATTTATGTTGACATATAATTTAACCTGGAGTGAGGCTTTATGCTGAAGTTTTATAAATATATTTGAAACAGAAAAAAAAAAGAAATTGAGCATAGGCACAGTGTTAGTCCAAATGTGAACACTGAAAAGAGTGACAGTGTAGTCAAGTACAAACTACTTATTTGCTACTATAGCTGCTCAGAAACACTCTTCTCCTTGCTGCAGGTCACTGCTTTGGAGAGGTTATCACCACTGACCAAGCTCTTTGCAACATTTTTTTGAGGCTATCATAAAGGCAAGCAAGAAGCATGTGCTGATAAAGAACTGATTTGAAATGTCAGCCTTACAGGAGGAGGTGCCAGTACAGCTGGCTGGCTTTTTTTTTTTTTTCTTTTTCTCGAGTACAAGAGGATTAAAACCTTCCTGGTCAGGAAGAAAACCCAGAGGAAAAGAAGCCAAAGTCTGACAGGGCTATGAACCTCATAGCTATAGCAATAATTTTGCAAATGACTAATAATAAGGAGTCGATAATCCAAAGGATGATCTCTGAAGTGAAGAGCACCAAATTACTTTGGGGAGAAAATCAATTATCTCCTTTTGTGGCTGCACAGCCTACAATATGCAAATGCACAGAAGTTACCATAGTCACAGAAACCTGAATATCAACTTAGAAGTGAAAAAACCAAGGAATTTTACAAGAATTGCTCAAAAATATCCTCTTCATGAATGGATGCGTATCTGCTTTATTGACACAGCTGCAATGTTATTCTAATATTCTTCATCACAAAGGCTGACAGCCGTCAGAGATGTCAGCATCTATGAAAGAGATGCTGCACTATGGTGAAAGCAGAATGGGGTGACTGGGTCTGGAATGCAATAGAGAAATCAAATTATCATCAAATATTGTGGGCAGATTTTTAACATCTCTTCTTTTGCTGAGTGGTGTCTTACTCCATAACTGGGTCACTGAAATTAATGGAACTACTTGCAAGTAAAACAGTACTCAGTGTGCCTTAGAGCATCAGAGTCTGACCCACAGCACATATTCAAATGTCACCTTGTATTTTAATGTATCTCAGACTTGAGGGGTTTTAAAAATTATTATTAATTTAGAAATAGACTCCTTATTGGGATCAGGCTCTTTTTTTCACTAGAAGCACAAATGTCTTTAGAGGAGATGTCTGAACATTTGGCCACTTGTTACTAAAAATCCCATTTCCATGCCTGTGTAATCCACATTCCCTGAAGGTTTTGAGAGCAAGGAGCTTATTGCTGATGAAAAGGGAGAAGTGCAGCCTAAGGGCTGCTTGGGAGCTCCAGATGGACGGAGGTCTCCAAGGGGAGGGGTGCATTCCTCGAGCATCTGCTGGTGAGCCAGGAAGACTCTATGGGACAGA
The DNA here is from genome assembly GCA_013398275.1 of Promerops cafer. Classification (NCBI taxonomy): domain Eukaryota; kingdom Metazoa; phylum Chordata; class Aves; order Passeriformes; family Nectariniidae; genus Promerops; species Promerops cafer. The sequence continues at coordinate 1,194,302 of VZSE01010018.1, read as the reverse complement.
CCTCATCCACGTTGCAGTTAAGCATCGGGTTTAGGGACTTTGGTTGAAACGCATTTAACCTCTGGATTTAAGGATGAAATACTATTATCCCTATTGGGGGATAACTGACAAAAGCACTGCATCAATTGTGCTTGGAACGATGAGTTTCCCTAATTACAAGCACCGCCTATTCGACCACACTAGGGAAGCCTCTGAAAAGACTCAGAAAGAAATGAGACAAGGAAAGTTTTATCAGAACAGCTTATTTAGGAGCAAGGATTTTTCTCAGCCTCAGCGTATCCCTGGTATTTTCTAAAAATGGGAACAGAATGGTGTCACTTCTGAGATGCTGAAAAGAGCTGAAAGTACTTGGACTCAAGCCACGGAGAGAGAGCAACCCAACTGAGGGACATGGATAAGGACCTCCTAGCCTTACTACATGATTTGAGAGAAGGAGCAGACACTTCTCTCAGTGTTAAAAAAAAGGAAAGTAAAGCAGTGAGAGATCTTTGGACCCCACAGGTGAATTTCCCCAGTTCTGGACAAAAAATTCTTAGACTTAACACAGAAGATGGAAAAAGTATTTGTGAATTGCCTCACTACTTATATCTCTGAGAGACAGACTGGGGTTAAGACTTCACTAGGAGGAGAAAGTCTCACCTAATACCATTTCACTGTTCCTCACACTTATTCTGTGACCTCTTTTATATCTGCTTTTATACCTTCTCTTCAGAGACACATGGGGTGATTAACACCATCATAGATAACTCCATTTAGTGTCCCAAGTTACTGGGATAAGGCACTAAGCTGGAGCTATTTAAATTTTTTTTTTTTTTTAAGGTAACTCCTAAAGTCTGAATACAGAACTTATTAATACCTGTAGTGCTTCACTGAAAGCATGAGGTCAAGAAGCTGCAAACTTGTCTAGTCCAAGGTCCACCAAAATAATTGTACTCCACAGGGCACCTGCCGTGAAACCAAAGATTTCCTCCAAGGATGGTTTAGGTCAGGCCATGAAGTTCCGGGCTTTCAGCCTCCCTCTCTGCTGGGGTGTTGCTGCTGAGTTAATTTTCAGTCCTGAAGTAAACTGACACTGCACCTGCATAAGAACTAAACCTTCAGTGAGGAAACTCTTCTTTTTACATTGGGTGAAAACTACAGCTGAGTGGCCTACAAAATCAAAATTTATGGCAAAAAAAAAAAAGTCAGTCATAGCTGAGAAAGCTGGGAAAGATCTACTGTGCATGTGGTGCCTCAACTATACTCTTCACTCTTTTGGAGCAGCACTGAATTATGACCTCTTGCCAGCTGTAGGTTATCATGTGCTCTAATATCAAAAATATGTATTTGGAAATAAATAGTAACAGCAAAATGTACAGGCTGCATGCTACTGGGCATTGCTTTGCTTAGGCTCATTCCTTACAGGAATTACCATAGAAATACATTGGTCTGCCTAACACAGCAAGCTAGAAGAGCTGTCTCAGAAGAAGGTGCTATGAAATATTTACATACACTAATTCTCTGAAGTCACTTACGGCATGCATAGGCCTTAGAAAAGTTTTGTCCTACCACCATTTTGTACAAGTTGGTCTTAACTCTGCAACTTGAAAATCATTCTCCATCAGCTTCTGTTCTTGCTCTTATTGTCAACCTGAAAGTCCAGTCTGAGGCACCCACAACATTTAGCCTTTTATAAGACAGACCTCATCAAGAATTCAGTTCAGCAAATCTTGACAAGAATTTTTCTTTGCAAGTAGCAGACAGACTATGCATATATATTTAAGGATAACATGGGAGTTGGTTGCCTTAGTAACAGGATCTTTCAGCCATTGCGTTTAGTGTTTACTCAGCACTGGAAATGTACACTGTATTGAGAAAAAATACAGTATTTTTATTAGTCTGCCCCTGTGTATATGCCCATCAGCAGCAAATGCACACTGTGTAGTTTGACTTTCCATTTCTGAGTTATGTGAAACCTCTGAGAAGGGAGCATGCAGAAATGAAACCAGGGCACCTGGTGCAATGTATTTTTGTTACAAGTGTTTTGAGAGAAAAAAAACTGTTGTGAGAGTTTAAAGCTCTGCACTAAAGATATTCCTTGTCTCTCAATATGTCCAGAAGCAGAAAACTATAAAAGCATTTCTATCCCATGGTTTCATACTCTGCTGAAAACAAATCTACAGAAAATAGTTATGAAAGAGGATATTTGTAAAGTGGCAGTTTCCACAACTGCATTAATGTGCAGTACCAGTTAATAAGAAGTGTTAAAAGGCTGTTTTACTTGGCATTTGGGGGGATGGAGGGGAGTGTATATACATTTAAAGTGCTATTTCAAAGCCCAATTCACTCTGGGTGAAATAAGGCACTAGTTACAGCTGCATCAATTAAAATGCAGGAGAAATTCAGCAGAATTGAGCCACTGAATTTTGGGACCAGCCAGGATGCCAAAAGGTTTATATCTCTTCCTGTGCAAACATGCCATGGGATTTTTCATCCTCCTAGCAAGACAAAGTTGCCTTCTGGTGCTAAGCACAAACCCACCACCTCCAGCTGCCCAGTGCCTCCTGTGAGAGCACGGGGCTGCCTGGGAACGGAGTGGATCTACCATGGCACACAGTCCCCTCCTGCCTCTAGGAGGTGCAGAGCTGGGAATTGCTTTGCTCTAAAACAACAGGCAAAGACCCACAGGATTTTCACAGCTTTTATTTCAAGACCCAAGAACAGAACCAGGCTCTTTGCTTGGAAGTACGAGAGCAGGTCACCCAGGACATTATGGTCCCAAAGGTTCAGGGCTGAGGCTGGAGAAGGTTTAAACATGTGAACCAACCTGGCAGACTGTTTCTTCTAATAGTCTGTGCATTACCTCTTGCTCTTATAGTAACCCAGCTCTTGCACTGATAAGAAATCTACTCCTGGGCTGCTCTTTCTCATTATAATTTAAGAAAGTGTAAAACACTTCTGTAATATAGCAATTTAATATCTGATATGGCCTCTGTCACAGTGTTATATCACACCCTTACAGGATGATGGACTCCAGGCTAATACGGCTTTTCCTTCTCTAACTACTGCAATCCTATATCCATTTTGCAATTTAGGTGGAACAGACCCTGCTCAGACAGAAAAGCAGAATGTTATAATCTCATAGAATAACTTAGATGTAATTACAGACAGAACATTTATTCCATATTAAAAAAAAAAAAGAGCTGGAAAATAGATGTGGAAAAGGCCTAGCAGCAGAGAGAGCAGGTTGAACCAGAGTTCTGCTGCACTACCCAATAAATGCAGGCTTTTTCTTCTATGATGAGCAGTTTTCTCCCCAGCCCTGACTTTCACAGGTTTTTTTAGCACCAAATATTGTTGCATAGATGGGTTTGCAATGGACTTTTGAGTTAACTGCTGTAAAGGAGGCCTGAAGACTCTGCTACCAGACAGCATTACTGGGCTTTGCACTCCCCCCAGAGGGACAGGAATGTGAGTCACTGTGTTCATGTGTAGGGCTCTGGTGATGCTCCAGCAGCTGGAAAAGCCAGTGGTGCCACACAACGGCAGTGCAAGGGAGGCTACAAAGCACCCAGCTCGATGGGGGTCAGCAGCAGGAGGAGCAGAGAGGAGGATCCATTACCCAAGAGAAATCACTTCCCCCAGGTTGATTAAAATGTTTGTGTTTAAAAAGAAAAGTGTTTTTCCCCCCCATTTCTGTTTCCATTTTTCAGTGTAATATAGAGAAAGCTTTGTATTTCTGTAGAAAGTGGAGGAAAAGTAGATAATACACATTGTTTAAAAATGCAATAAAGATGGCAAGCTGCTTTTCCTGACAGGCCCTCCATGAATTATCTCATTATCACAGGCTGCAAACTAAGCTGCATTTTCTCAGGACTGTCTTTTACAGAAAAGCTCTGCTCCTGTTTATCACACACTTGAACTAAAATCTATCAATTTGCAGTAAAAAAAAAAAAGGAGTTCTGAGAATTGGGAAAAGGTTTCAGCTAGTAGAGCTTTTTGTCTAATTAAAAAAAAAATCTTTGCTTGTCCTGCTCAGATTTTAGGGCCATGGAATTCAGAAGTAAAACATGTAAAAATCACACAGAAAGAGGCTTACCAGCAGAATTCTTATCCACGCAATAATCAGAAAGAAGAAACAAAATGGCAGTGAATTACTAACCCTCATTGACTGCGGATAACGGACAACTCAGTGTTATTTTATGGGAGAGTCTCTGTACAAAATCAAATTACAAAAGGGTTTTTACCTATTTGGCTTCCAATCCCATACACTTTGGAACTATCCAGACATGCTGTATTTTCCATATATTGACCCAGAATGTGTTATCCAACTTCAAAAAGCTGTCACATTAGTAAATGTGACCATGCAGAGCATGATATACAACTATTGCTTTGCTTTCAATTAATGTAGTATCAACAAGGATGCAGACGGATCTTGCAGTTTGGGTTATTCATTACTACTGAAATTGCACCACCTTTCTTTTCCATTTGTTTTATTTTGCTGATACGCATATTGCGGGTTTTTTAACAGTAATTTTTTTTGATTGGCACAGCACTGTATATGTGTGTCTATCCTAAAGTGCTTCTGTCATACCTAACTGCTTCTGAAATGAAAGCACAAATGATGGTGACTGCAATAAACAGCAGACAGAAAAGGACAGGTAGTTTGTTGTATTGTTCCTTGGATCCCTTTCAGCAAAGTGAGCGCAAAGTATTGATGTTGCATGATGTGAACTGAATCTACATCTCCTCTTGAGAGAGAGGACAGCTACAGTGGGAGTAAACAGGTAAGGAGAAAAAAAAAGTAAGTTTGTTGTTCAGCAGCTGAAGCTGTCAAGGTCCTTAGGAAAGGGAAAATCTGAAAGAATCGACATCTGTCAGCTCTGCTCACTTTGGGACTGACTGACAGCAAGAGAAGAGCATTATATTGAGATGGGAAACATTTGGGGCTTCTCCAGACCATATGAAGAGATGCATTCTCTGACTCAACAATTCAGCAAAAATTGATATACTTCTACCACCTCTTTCTGAGCTTGTGAAATCCCTCCCTCACACAGTTTAATTGCAGCTGTGGGTGCTGTGGAAGCACCTTAGTGTGATGACAGCCACAGAGCCCTCTGTGCTATGTACTTCAAACAGAAAAAAAAAAAAAGGCAGTCCAGCCCAATGAGACTGTTTGCACACAGTCAGAAATGTTTCTTAGAACCATGACATAAACATACTGTTGCATTTTTATCAGTATTTTGTATTTGGTAAAAATATTCTGAAGCTTAAGGGCTTAGCGCCCACAAATATGCTGGCACACAGACTTTGCATATCTTGTAAAGTCTCTGCCTGTGCTTGCGTGTGCATAAGCAGTAGCTGATTTTCACACACTTGCATATCTGAGCTGCAGGACTGAGCCAAAAGCATAGCAATGAATTACAGACTGCATGAAGGTGTTGATACAGTCCAGCAGACCTTCACACAGTGCAATCATTCAAGAAAGAGAGAGGAAACTGGCACGGTACTTTTATTTTATTGTGATTTTACAGAAAGGCTAATCTCTGCTTCTGTGGATGGATCATTTTGCCTAGCTGTACCCACTTCTTCTGGAATGGCTCTAACTTTACAGTATCTGCTTCCAAGAAACTTCTCTCCAGGCTAAACAGACACTTGCTACTCACACGACAGTGCACAGGGGAGTGATGCTGAAAAAAGAAGACATGGTGTGGCTGACATCTTTGCTTGTCTTGTAAGAGTAATCTGAGTAACGTCGGAATGATTCCATCAATACTGTCAGAAACAGGCCTAAGAGCCCTCCAGGTAGGTTGCAAGCCTTGGCACGGGGAACAACTAATGCAAAGTGGTTGCCAATTGACCAGAGGTTCTGGGAAGGTATGAAGCAACACTAAGGACCTTGACTTAGGCTGATGACACAGTTTTCTTCCTCTGTGTTCTCAACATTTCTTTCCCTATTTCAGAGGGGGAGTATGAAAGAAGCATGGTGGGTTATGCTGTCAAATGCTATTGGTTTTATATATGGCACTCAGGAATGACACCAAACTGAGTTTGTACAGTGCTGGATGAGCTTGCTCACATATCAGTATCTGAACTATGTATCCACTAAACTGAAGTATGCTGGGCATTTACACATTAATGGCAACTCTGGTTCCTGCAGGACAGATGTGTACTACAAAGATCATTAGGAAATGCCACTACCAGCTTGCCCAATGAGCAATTATAAATGAGGACACCTCTCTCCCATGAAATCTTTGATGATACTGCTTAATAGAGATTCCTAAAAGTAATGGAAGAAAGTTGATGTTGTTGTGAGATCCCCGGAACAGTGTTTGAAACATCTTTTCTCAAACTGTATTGGCCCTCCAGGCTTGTTATTTATTCTTGAGTCATTGACCTTCAGTACTCCTTTGCTTCACAGTGTAAAGAGGAATACATGCTCTTACCTATTATTTCTTCCTGGACTGGACAAAATATGGGCCAGGGAACTAGGTCTTCTAGGAAAATAGGCAGGGCATAGTTGCTCCTGGAGTAGATAACACTACTTCAAAGTTATGACTGAAATAGATCTTCTGTGCCAGTCAAAAGATTCACAGTAAAGGCCCAAAAGTTCTTATTCAGTGTACAAACCCACTGAGGTACTGTAGGTGATACCTCCAGGAAAAGAACAAATGTAAAACAGATACTCTGATACTTCAGCCTCAGTACTCCACCAAAAAAAAAAACCAACAAACAAACAACCAAAAAACAAAAAACAGAACAGAACTTTTCTCTATCCACACATATTGCAAAACTTCTCCTATGCCTGGGGAGCTCACTGTCAGGCAGCTAAATTTGAGTGCATTCTTGTGTTTATCCTTTTGTTGTCATTTACAATAGACCAAATTGACAAGCCTGACTGACATCTGTATGGATTTCATATACACAGCAAAAACACGAAGGAGGTAAAGTGGCCTCTCGGGAGACTGCTGGAACTCTTATTCATGATCATTATCACCACGATGATTGGTGCAGATGATGAGACTCCCAGCCGCCCCATCCTTGAGCCCTGCAGCCCTTCATACAGCGAGGTGCTGCAAACACTGCTAGGAGCGAGCCCCTTTCCTGTCACCCCGTGCAGTACCACTCTCCCTGCTCCCACACAGGACCCCCAAGCTGAGCAGAAGGTGGATGATGTGTTCCAGGCACCAGCACGAATCCAAGCCAAGCCACGACTCAGGCCCACTACGCCAGGCTGCTGTGGCTGGGGAGAATTCGGCCAAGCTCACAGCTGCCTTTTGGCCTTGCAACACTGGCCCACTTCACCACGGTCAAACAGGAAGAGAAACTCTCAGCTAACAGACCAGTAAGTGCCAAACTGCTTTGCTTCTTCAATAAAATGTCTCTGGTTTTTATTTTTCACACCACAGAAAGTTGCATCAGCATTCAGACCAAGTGAAATTCAAGAAGAAAAATGAGACGGATAAAAAATTTGTGAAAATCTCTTTTCTCTTTCAAATTGTTTTTTCTAGACATCTACTGGGTTCATTATACTGGTATCACTGCAACGGTATTCATAAGAGGGGAAATAGTAATTTCATTGTTAACCTCAAAATTATTTCATGAGGGTTCGGTGAAATGGGTATATTAAAGCAATTAAAGAAACTGTAATAAAAATGTGGCACCGTTTTCATGACTTACGCCTTTACAAGACTTTGGATAACTACTGCTAAAGGTTATTATGCTTTATATGAATCTGCAGGTATCTGTCAGACACCAAAAGCAATCCCGAAGAAGGAATGCTGCATGGCAGAGACATCTGCTGGGAGCTCCTTGCACTCCTCCCACACCTTGTAGTTCAGCTCTCCGGGGTTGTGGATCCTGGGAGAAGCCCCGAGCTGCTCCTGCTGCCTCCAGCTGGGGAGTGAGTTTGTGACTAATGAAGAACTCAGCACACCCTTGCCCAGCCATGGCCAGTCAGCCACTCAACAGGAGCCAGAAATCTTTAGGCCATATGCTGGAATTTTAATAGAAACTTTTGCACCTAAATTGAAGGCTATGCTCCTCTATCCAGCTGCCTGACACTGAACTGTCTGTCACTGGAAGGCTGGTGAAATTCTTCCCTTTCCCAAGCATATACAGCAGGAGAAGATCAATGGTTTAATTAGGGAAAGGAACTATCAGGGACTTCTGCAATTTTGATAACATGCTTGCACTAAGGCACCATTATCAGAGTTAAAAACTGAAAATGAGGTTTCAGATTCTAGCACCTTCTAAATTCCTAACATCAATCACCTCTCTTCTCAGAGAGACATTGATTCTACTCTCCACCTACAAAGAGGATCCCAATCCCTCTCTCCCTTCCTCCTTCATAGCAGGAAAACACAGATTGATCATCCTGGGTTGACGGGATCACACTGTGCTTTGACCATAGCCCAGCATCCTGCGTTTCAGTTTTAGACACTGGCTTTAAAATGATTGAGACAATGCAGAAACCACTCACCAAGTAAACCCTAGAAAGATGAAACCCTGTTTTGTACAACAGCAGAAAAGAGGATGATTTGCAAACTCAATTCCCTTTTCTCCAAATGCAGGGATACAGCTGATGCAAAGCATCCTGCAAATGAAAACAAGCTGTATTTGATTCCACGCACCAGAATGCTTGAACTGTGTTTAGCACATCACAGGTGTAGGGTTTGAGTGATAATCCCCAGTGTAGCAGGATTTTTCCTGCAGACACCAGTTCACATCTGATGGGAGACTGTTTTAAAACCAGCCTCTGCTCTTACATTGTAAGAACAATTCTCTCCCTCAAGCTACTTGCAGACAAAAACATGTTTACCTCCACCTATCAAAGCACCAGGGGAAAAGAACAGCCCCTTGAAGGAAATTAATCCCCGAAAAGCGTTTGAAATGTTATAAACAGCTTACTACCAGAGCGAACAGATGCACTAAGAAGGATAAACAAGCATTTGCCCAGCCCCTCAGAGGGAGCTGGCTGCACACCCCCTTTACAGTCACGCCAGAGGCAGGCGGGTGTCGGGGTCCCAGTGTGTGGTGGCCAAAGGCCACTTGATGTGGCCCAGCCCGGGTATCCAAGGCAAGCAGCTCAGGACTAGCAGCCCCTGGCATTGCAGCACCTCGCACGCCCTCACTCAGGGGCATCCAGAGAGGCTTTATCGCAGCTTTTGCAAGGCAGTTGTGCAGGTCTGAACTTGCACTGCCCACCCTCAGGGGAGGGTGCTCACCAGGGAGTATGAGCCTTGCCTGCTGTTACAGGGAAGTGGCAAAAGCACAGCATGCCAGGAAAACAAAGACCAGCCTTCCAGTGTCTGCCCCAACCACACTGATGCCTTCCTCATGAGGCACTCTGTCGGGCAGATTCTGCCCATAGCTTTCTCTCCCAGTCAAATAAGCCTCTCCTTCTATTGCCCAATGAATATTAAATTTTTCTGTGCAAAATGAAGCTGTTTTCTCCAGAAACACTGAATGTTCCCTTCTGTTCCTGAACATCCTGAACATCCCATTCCTGAGTGTTGCACTCCCTCAGCTAATGGAGGGAAATGGAGACAGGCCTCCCTCTCACAAACAAGAGGAGGTAAAAAAAGGTGATACAGAAGACACAGTGGTAACGCCCAAAAACACAAGGGCAAGATCACTAGGATTAGTTCTGCCTATTTTGCAGATGCAAGACAAGTGTGGCATTGCTGTGCAGAGTCCAGGAGTATCCATGACCAGGTCCTAATAGGTCATGGAGAAGATGTAGAGGGAAAGAATTAGGTGCTTCTGGACTTCTTCTAAGCACATCTGCTGAAGACCAAGTGTTGCCTTCAAGGGACTACAGAATACGTGTGGTGGACTGAGCCTTCAAACTCTGCAGCACCCCAAACCAGCTACAGGGGAGTCAGTGGCTTCTGCAGAAGCTTCTGGCATGGTAGGGCAGAAAGCCAGCTGAGATGCTCCCCTTGACTTGACTCCCAGGCAGGTGGCCTGTGCTGTGTAATCCTGCAGGGAACAGCCAAGCCTCCAGGGAGTCAGTCAGGTGGGGAGGCCTTGACTGACACACTGAATTCATTAAGCTGCTTTGCTAAGGAGAAATAGAATGGGAATTATACAGGAAAGGGCATTTGAGTTCTGTCCTTGGGCAGGTATGGTAACAAGGACAGAACTCAAAGTGATCCCAAAGTGATCCCAAAGCCTGGCCTCTGCTCCAGAAAAGGAAGAAATCTCTGAAATGAGGGGCTTGTATCAGTTTCTTTTTAAAACACATCCCTACATATCTGCACTCTGCAGCATCATATTTCAGATGGTCCCTATGTATTAAAAAATGGCTGCTATTAAATATCAAAATCATGAGCAAAATCCAGTTTGATTGTATGCCCTGTTTGTGCTAAACCTTTTTTTCTGCTCACTATCCACTGACAGTGGCATAAAACACAAAGTGCCTGCTGCTCATGAGTTACATGGACGAAGAAATACTGTAAACAACGATTACGAGTTTCCCCCCACTTAAGAATGAGCACAATGACAATGGTCCCACTTCAAGAAAAATTATTAAAGTATCCAAAACAAATTAAGAAAATAAATTAAGTTACCTAAGTAATTAGAAAACAGTCAGATCATGAGTCATTAAGGAGACTGAATGGTTTAACCTTCTTTTCCCTTTCCAAAGAGTTTCCACCTTCTTCTGCTGAGAATGAAGCAGATCACTATATGTTAACCATATGTGAAGGATAAATACATTTTTTACTATTAAGTTAACGTGGTGCCACTTTCTTTGCATATAGCAGAAGCTTCTAACAAGTGAGCTCCTGGGAATTACTTTTGGGTTATGTGTCTTTCCATCACTTAGGAGAAACAGAGATGCTGGAGATGATAACTGTAATAGGACTTAGTCTAAATTTTTCTCCATGATGCTATTTGCTACCAGCTACTCTGTCATTTAAAAAGCTTCTAACTTAAACTTCTACCTGAAACAGAAACCTGCTCTGCAAGAACCTGAAAATCCATTACTCCTTATGAGAGTGGAGCAGAGCAGAGCAGAGGAGAGGGACGACTGATGAGAAGCAAACCCACACAGTACTTCACACTGCATTTCTTCGAGTGGTGACCAATCCTGCCCCTCCAGATGCCTTTGAGGGGCAGGTTTCACCTGCATTCTCCTTACTTGTCTAAATGCCAGGTGGGCAAGAAGGAAATCTCCCCTCACCATTAATAAGAGAACCAGGTAACTTGTAGCCAGTGAACTGTGATTTGTTTGCTGAAATGCATATTTATAGTAAAGTTTTGAGAATGGGTGTGCTTGATTTGTGGAAAGCTTCTACCTTGCACCGTGCGCAGAATAAACGGTGCCTCCTTTCCGAACCTGGCTGTTGTCCGTGTGAAAGACACCGCGGCCAGGCTCTCTGGAAACCCTTGCAGAGCAGGGAACTCGGTACTTTCTAGCTGGAAACCGAGGGAGATAGAGGAAGATGTCCTGCTCCGGCACGGCCACAGCCACTGCCGCGGTCTCTGACGCCTCATGCCGGAGGGAGGCCGCAGAGCATACGGCACCGGGGCCCGGGACTACCACTCCCAGCAGCCATCGCGACCATTCCGCCCGGGCCTGCGCATGCGCCCCTGAGCGGACACACACCACCTCCCTGCCAACGGGTAACGCGCCTCCCCGCCCATTAACTGGCACCCGCCGGAACCGGCCGCGCCGCGATGCGCACTGGGAGTTGTGGTTTTCTCACCCCCAGCAGGAGCTGACGTGACCGGGGCGGGCGGGATACGCGTACTACCGTTCCCTGCGTGCCCCGCGCGGCCCGGAAAGAGTCGTCAGCAGCCGGAGCCACGGGCAGACATGGCGGGGCAGATGGCTGTGCTGGGTGAGGCGGTGGCGCGGCTGGGCTGGGGGTTTTGGGGGGTTTTGCGGGGTTTTGCTTCCGCTCTCGCGTCTTTCTGCCGCTGGTGTCGCCCCGGGATGGCTCTCCAGTGTGGCCACACGCGAGCTTCCCGTGCTTGGTGTGTTCCGCTGTGTCCAGTTCTGGGCTCCTCTGTCCAGGAGAGACATGGAACTCCTGGAGCGGGTCCAGCGGAGGGCAGCAAAGATGATGCGGGGACTGGGCCGTAGCAAAGGCTAAGGCGGCTGGGGCTCTTCAGCCTTGAGAAGAGACGACTGAGAGGGGACCTCATCAGTGTCTGTCAGTGCCTGCAGGGAAGGGTCAGAGCAGGGACCAGGCTCTGCTCAGTGGTGCCCAGCAATGGGACAAGGGGCAATGGGCAGGAATTGATGGGCAGGAAGTTCCACCTGAACATGAGGAAGAAATTCTTCACTGTGCAGCGACCAAGCACTGGAACAGATCACCCAGAGAGGATGTGGAGCCTCCCTTTCAGGAGATATTTCAGAAGTGTCTGGACACAATCCTGTGCCATGTGCTCTGGATGACCCTGACTAAGCAGGGAGGTTGGGCCAGATGACCCACTGGTCCCTTCTAGCCTGACCCACTGTGGGATTCTGTGGAAGCCTAAGTACTCAGTGGCACATTGCTCAGAAATGCCTGGGAAGATTTGCAGTCCAGTGCAAGCCAGGGCTTTCCAACCAGTCTGTTTGAAGCACTACTGTGATCTCCCTTCCCTGCTGCAAAAAAAGGGGTCACCCACTCCTTGAAATTTAACTTATTTACATTTCTTGTTGAGATTTTGTTTGTTGGTGCTTTTTTTTGGTAATAATTTTGAGGCATTACTTGATGCTAGACTTTTGGGTGTCCTCCTGTAAGTAAAATTAAAATCGACCAAACGAAGAACTCTTCTGCATATAAACTGGTCTTCCCTTGGGTTTCAAGGTACAGAAAAGATTCAGAGGTGTGGGAAGATGCTTTTTTGGGAGCTATGGCTGAAATAAAATGAATTAGTATGGGTTTCTCTCCCCTTATTTTTAGACTTCTGGTGAAGCTGGAGGTGTTAGAATTGGGAGTTTATCGTTTCAGTGTGATTTTGGGCAGCCCCATTGACTCAATGTCCTTTTAGAGGTCATTCATAGCAACTCCTCCAGAAGTACTAATTAGCCTGTTTTATTGCAGTAACATGCAGAGAGAAAAAGAATCATTACAGTGTGGTGATATTTTTGGCTTGGCCATCTCTTGGGCTTTTTTTCCTTAATCAGTTTAATACTTAATGCCTAAATTCTTGACTTCTATCCACTCTCTGTTGAGAAGGAAATTAAAAACTAATTAGGTAGCTAAACAGGCTCCGGAGTCTGAAATAAAGCCGCAGGAGGTGCAGTGTGTCACACCATGTCATTTGCGTGGACTTGTAGGTTTTGCAGAGTTGATCCCCTAACCCTGCTGTTCCCAACTCCGTGTTTCAGGCTCTGCTGTGCTGGCCCTGCTCTTAGCCAGCTACCTGGCCCAGCAGTATCTGCCCATGCCCACCCCCAGAGTGATCGGGATCGACCTCGGCACCACCTACTGCTCTGTCGGCGTCTTCCTGCCTGGAAGTGGGGACGTGAAGGTCATCGTGGATGAGAACGGGCACAACAGCATCCCCAGCATCGTCTCCTTCACGGACACAGGGGTGCATGTGGGCTATGAAGGCCTGGAACTGGCTGATGCCAATCCTCAGAACACCATATATGATGCCAAGAGATTCATTGGGAAAATCTTCACTTTGGAAGAACTGCAGAGTGAAAGCAGCAGGTATCCCTTTAAGGTAAGCAGCCACCACCTTCAGTTCCCTCCAAGCAGTAAGGTGCAGGACACAGTCCAGGCTGGGCATGAACAGATGCAGAGCAGACCTGGGGGTGCTGGTGGGTGAGAGGCTGGACATGCCCCGGCCGTGTGCGCTGGGAGCCCAGAAACCCCCCGTGTGCTGGGCTGCACCCAGAGCCCCGTGGGCAGCAGGGCAGGGAGGGGATTCTGCCCCTCTGCCCCGCTCTGCTGAGACCCCACCTGCAGGGCTGCATCCAGCTCTGGGCTCCCAGCACAGGAAGGACAGGGACCTGCTGGAGCCAGGCCAGAGGAGGCACCAAGGGGATCAGAGGGATGGAGCAGCTCTGCTGGGAAGAAAGTCCAAGAGAATTGGGATTGGAGAAGGCTTTGGAATTACTTAATTGTTGCCTTCCAGTACCTGAAGGGAACCTAAAGGAAAGATGGAGAGAGATTATTTACAAGGGCCTGCAGTGACAGGACAAGGGGGAATGGCTTCAAATTGATAGAGAGTAGGTTTAGATTAGAGATTAGGAAAAACGTTCTTGACCGTGGGGGTGGTGAGGCCCTGGCACAGGTTTCCTGGAGAAGTTACGGACGCCCCATCCCTGGAAGTGTTCAAGGCCAGGTTGGTTGGGGCTCTGAGCAACCTTGTCTAGTGGAAGGTGTTTCTGCCACTGGCAGGGGGTTGGAAAGAGATGACCTATAACGTCCCTCCAGCCCAGTTCTATGACACCTGAAATGTGGCTGAGTCATTTGGCTCAATCTGATGTGCCTGAAAACCGTAAAAGGTATCCAGAGAGTGGAAGGATACAGTTGTGGAAGTTGTGTACCTCTGCATGAGAGCTGATAATGATTTTCCAGAGGACCCTGTGTTTCTCTACTCAGGAATGTGTTTCTGGGTAACCTTCCAATCCCATCTCTGAAAGGATAAATTTCAACTTGAAATGCTAACTGTGCTTTGCTGAAACTTTACTTCTCCCTGAAATTGTAAAATAAAAACACAAACAAACAAAAATCAACAAACCTCTCCCCCCAAAAAAACCAAAACTGAGAAAAGTTTTAAAGGCACATCTTCTCTGTCCCACTGTGTTTTTTCCTTCAGCACTTTACTGCTTACTTGACCAGCAGCAGAACTTGAAAGTTACTTTAAAAAAAACTAACCTGCATTATATAAGCATGGTGCAGAATTTGTTGAAAAAATAAAAAAAAATTGTGTACTGAAAGTGGTCTTTGAAGTCCTTTTAATTTTTTAATATTGGTGAGAGTACCTGTTTCAGTACCAAGCTGTTGGTTTCCTTTCAGAAAGGTAACCTAATGATTAAAAAAGCATCCCTTCTGTCTTTGAATGTGGTGTTGGAAGTTTCTAGGTCCTAACTTTTTTTAATGTGTTTTACTGGGGCACAGTGGGTGTCATTTGTTTGGATATACTTTGACCCCTTAAGTTGCATGTTTTGCATAATCCTCCTAATCAAGCAATAAATGTGATCCAGAAATGGCAAAAGCCCGTTTAAACTTTTCCAAAATAAAGAGACTACATGCAAATAAAACTTCTGGTGGGAGCAGGGTGGGAGAGCATGGGAAGGTTTCTCACTTGGGGGTTGTGTCGCTTTATCCTTCTAGATTGTCAACAACAATGGATTAGCTGAATTTTCTGTGACAACTAATGAAACCTTTCACATCACTCCAGAGCGCATTGGCTCTAAGCTGCTGCTGAAACTGAAGAAAATGGCAGAAGCCAACCTCGGCATGTCCATTTCCAAGGCAGTCATCTCCGTGCCAGCAGAGTTTGATGAAAGGCAGCGGAATTCCACCATTAAGGCAGCTAACCTTGCAGGTGATGTCTCTCTGTTCCAGAGTTTTTCTTGGAGACCTTGAGGTGTATTTCACTAACAGTAAGGTCTTTGTGGAGGATATAGAAACTGTGAATCAGTGACAGAGAAGCTTAGAATGGATTTATTGTGAGGAACAGCTGAGAACTTCTGAGTATTGACAGGTGCAGCTGGCTAATGCAGACATAGGTGGCTGGAAGTAAGTTTTACTTCAGGGAAAATAGCCTTTTTTTATAATCTCTAAATAGGGAGACTATATAGAGCACCTCTGGACAATCATTTAAAAAGAAATAGAAAGCATGAAATCTCCTTAGCGAGATTTCTCTGGAAGCAGTGTTTTTGGGCACATTATGGTTTGTGATTTCACCCTGATGCTGAAGCAGTACTATTTTAGGATTAAGTAAGGAAAAGAGTTCATTGGATATTACTGCTTAGGAAACTACTTCCTTTAGATCTGACACTTAACTGGAGCATGGTTAAAAAAACCCCAACAAGTAATGGCAAATGTCATTCTGATGTAAGAACGACAGTTTTCTGAGGTGTACCTGAGTGTTGCTTGTTGTCTCTGCTCTTCATAGGGCTCAGCGTTTTGCGAGTAATCAATGAACCCACAGCTGCTGCAATGGCTTATGGGCTCCACAAAGCTGATGTGTTTAACGTTCTGGTGGTGGATTTGGGTGGAGGAACTTTGGACGTGTCTCTGTTGAACAAGATGGGAGGGATGTTCATCACACGAGCCATGGCAGGTGAGAAAAATGTTTTTGTTTCTCAAGGAGTAGGAGGCATGGTGCACCTGAAGTCGCTGTTGGAGGGACTTTTTAAAACATACCAGCCATGTCACAGAGTGTTTTCCCAGTGCATTCTCAGCTGATCTTCATGCAAAATTAGGTTTGTGGCTGGTTTCAGCAAATAAGACCACAGACTCATAGATAGATTTTGGCTGACTCAGAGGGGTAAGTTGTGGTTTCATTTTATCCATGTCTGTTAACTTTTGTGCCCCCTAATAAAGTGCTGGTGCATGTTACAGTTACTTTGACTGGACTTTTGGGGGGCTGGGGGTATTTAAAATCTTTCTCTCATCTTTGCCCAAACTGGGAATATTGGCAGATCACTGACCAGTGCTTTGGTGCGTCCTTGCCTTGTGTTTGGTGCCAGTTCAGTTGAGCAGGGTTTGGGAGTGCGTGGACTGTTAACCCAGAAGTTTTGTGATTGCTGTATGAATTATTCATCCCTGGGCACAGAGCTCTGGCAGCAGGGTTTGGTCAGACTGTAGAGAAGAGACAGCCGTGCTTCAGCTGGACTGCAGGCACACAGCTCTGAGGTCCAGTGCCAGCTGCCTGTGTTGCCTTCAGCAAGCAAGTTCTGATGTGAGCTGCTGCTGCTCAGTCCAGCTAGAAGTGGAACAGCAGAAGAGATTCAGCAGCTTCACTCTGAGTTAGACAGAGCTCCACTAAGTGAGTCACTGTTTTCAGTCAAAACAGTGGAAATTATTATCCATCATGTGTGCAGTGGACAACAATTTTGTCTATTGTCACAGCTCTTTGAGCTCATGTGCTTGTGATCCTTCTGTGATTGTTCTGGCCCTTGAGCACCATCTTCCAGTGAAAGAGAAGCAGTGTGCTGCTTTCTGGGGCTTTGAAGGTGCTCTGTCTGATGCTATCTATTCTGATCTTTCAGGTAACAACAAACTTGGAGGACAGGATTTCAATCAGAGGTTGATGGTGTATTTATATGATCAGCTTCGTCAAATGTACGATTCTCTGCCAACACAAAAAGAGGAGATTCACCGCCTCAGACAGGCCGTGGAAGCTGTTAAATTAAACCTGACTGTCCATGAGGCAGCTACACTGAGGGTGCTCTTGACTCTGCCAGCAAACAGGCTTACAAGAGAACTTGCAAAAAGCCAGGTAAAAACAAGCAGTGTGCTAAAAGGCAAGGCCTCACAAAACACAAAAGGTCTTGGAGACGCTTCCAAAGTAGAGGGCAACTTTGTCGAAGTTGTGTTTGAAACAGAAATCTCTCGGAAGCTGTTTGAGATGTTAAATGAGGACCTTTTTGAGAAAATTCTTGTGCCCATTGAACAAGTGTTGCAGGAAGGGCACCTGCACAAAGCAGAAGTGGATGAAATTGTGTTAGTCGGAGGCTCTACACGGATTCCCAAAATACGTGAAGTTATTCGGGACTTCTTTGGAAAGGAACCCAACACCTCCGTAGATCCTGACCTGGCAGTTGTGACGGGTGTAGCCATCCAAGCAGGAATTCTTGCTGGGTCCTGGCCTCTCCAAGTCAGTGCTATAGAAATCCCTAACAAGAATTTACGGAAGACTAATTTTAACTGAAAAGGAACTCTTCTCAATTGCATTCCAGCTCTCCAAAAGGATCCATACTTATCTGACTGGCAATGGAACCTAATCTTTGCTTCGTACTATTCAATTTTCACCTCTTCCCGTTAGGCGTTACAGGACACCTACCTGTGCTAAAGCTTGATGTTTCTTTAAAGGTACAAACAAATTCTGAAGTGTGCTGTTTTTACTTGGAGATGGGATATTGGATGAAAATGCCAGTGATGACACACCCACATTTTCTTGCTAAATTTTATTAGCAAATCCTGGAGCGGTGTGTATTTGAAGTATAAAGGGAGTGTGACCAAAGGTTTGAGATGATGTACTGAGGTATTCCTGGGTCCAGTGCATTTACTTGGAAGGACTGTGAAGCAGCGTTAATGCACAGAGCACTGGCAGTGTTCAGCTTACACTTACTTGATTGAGCCATTTGAGCATTTAAGCACCTTTCCTAAAGGCATCTTGCAGCTTAAATGAGACTGAGGCATTCATTTGATTCTTCTGCTGTTCATAACAGCATAATGGTATTGCTGAGGCTCCATGGCAAATTGTCCCATGATTAGGAAACCTTATTGGAAACGTAGCTCTTGCCAGTGCAGTTTCTTAGTCTCCAAGGGCTTTATTCCTGACCTGGCTGTGATGGTTAAACACAGGTGCTGCTGTTTTACCACTGATGTTCTCCACAGAGAATGAGGGTATACTGCCAGATATTCATACCTGCCCCTGCCTTATTTTAAAACTACGGTGATTTTATGTATCTTGAAGCCACACCTGCCTGTCCTCCCTTGAATTTGACCAACACGAATTTCATTGTTCTGCATTTACAAGTGTGTGACATCTTCTCCCTGAAGTACCCCAAGCCATACTTCCTTGGGGATAAAGTGTGGGACAGAAGGGATGGCCGGGATGAAATGTAGTTCCTGTAGCCCTAGTAAATGAAAACTGAGCCAACTACTTTGTGCTTTTTAGCTTTTATGTGGTTTAAGTTTTGTCATATCCTCACTAAACTGAACAGAGGTTGTAGCTGTCCTATTGGGAAAGAAACACTGTTGTGTGTAACTCGGGGTTTGAGGTGGCACTTCTTAGGACTCTCTTTTAGGCAAATAGGTCGCTATCCAGATATCTTGAAAATGTATGAGGAGAGCAAAGTTACTGATCTGATAAAAAAAAATGAATTGGTGACAGTTCTCTCTTTGGAAAGATTAAGCAATAATCAAACACCAGCTGAATTCTATTATCTGCTTGGAACTTCCTACCAAAAAAACATGTTACTCAGCTAAGACTGGTTTCAACATCCATCAGCCCGGTCTCCATCAGGTAAGCTCTAGTAACAGGTGGTTTTAAGAATTTTCTTGTCTTCTGCAGAATAATTTTGTATTAACCTTGCTAAGATAAAGTGTGGGGTTTAGATTTATTGTTTTAACCTATGACTATATTAAAATAGGCTTATTACTCTTCTGGCAGTAGGCCTGATTTATGGCAGTGCCATAAATCAGTTGTGCTGATTCAGCTGTTTGCATAGCTAGTAGTCTAAATGCATCTTTGAAGTAATCCAATTAAAAACCTCTTAAATTGAATCATAGTTGCACACAGCCATTCCATCAGTATTGTTTAACTTGACAGAGGATTCCCAAAGTACTGCTGACATCTGTTTAATTTTCCTGAGTTGAAAACCAGGAATTTTTTTTTTTTTATTTGAGGATTTTTTTTTACCTTTGTGCCTCTTTTGAAAGTGACCCCAACTAAGTCTGTATGGAGCATCCAGTAAGTAAAACTCCTGCAGTGAAAGAAGTGCCTCTTCAGTGACACCATGGATGAATGCCAATATGCAGTAGAGTCCTCAGTTGCTGTTGGGGGCCTTTGCTTTGCAGATAAAAATGTGTTCAACATCTGTACCAATGTCTTTGGTCTCATTGTGGCCTTTCCTTCTGCCCTGCTGTAAGTTCATCTCAGAATCCACTGGAGTTACAGTAGGACTTTGGTCTTCATGTCTTTAGTGCAGTGTGTAAAACAAGCAGACCTATATAGAAACAGAACCACATCACAGTGAAGTTAAACGATTAAAAGCTTTTGCAGTTTTAGGACAAGTTAGTTAGGAGCTGTTAGAACTCTCAAAGCAAATAAATGAAGTACTTTTTTCTTTCATATTCTCCTTCGCCCTGGGGGAGTTAAATGTCCTTCAGTGTTAATCTGGGAACTGGAAGGGAAGGGCAGGTTGTTTACTTGTAAAAACTAAATTCACAAAAGGGTATTTAGATTTCCATACAGGTTGGATATTTCAGTAGAGAAGTTACTGTACACTGGATATCATAATGCATCCTTATTTATTAAATTTTCTGAATTATTTATTTTGTATCTTTTAATACTGTATTTTGGCACAAACAACTGAATTTTAAAGACAAGTCCACTGCACCAAGTGGATATTTCCAGGTATGCACATGGGCTGCTTACCAAAAGTCTCTCTGTAAAACAGTTGATATTTGAAGGCTGAAATCTTTCTGTAATCCTTATGATTGCCTGTGGTGGTAGGTGTGTAACAAATTTCTCTAGCTAAGGCTTGTTTGGTGAGTTGAAATTCTGAAAACATCAAGAGGCCTCCCTCAACAATTTTGTGTTCCCTAATTGTTTCCCAGTGCAGATGATGAAGTGCGTTTTATAAATAACATTTTAGATTTTTTAAATAAAAGCAATTTCTACCCCTTGGCTCTGTCTTCCTTCACTTTCTCAAGGGAATTCTCTGTCTTCCTCAAATTCCTTTGAGTGTAGAAGATGAAGTTGTGTCAGCTGTGAGAGAGTACACCTGCCTTGTCTAGGGGAGCTGTAAAGCCTGCAGAGCCTGAACAATTACAGTGTTTCGTAAATGTTTCAAAGGTGGCAAAAAGCAGAAAGGTGTCTCTCCATGTGAGGGAAAGGGACAGTTCCTGCTCAGCTTTCCAGTTCTCCTGTGATACTGCCAGGAAAATATACAGCAAGGGCAACAAGCAGGGCTGAGGGAAGCAGCTCCTGAGAGGGTGGTGCCTGTGGGATTTTTGAGTGCTGTGGGGAATGAAGTGGGAGCAGGGCATAAGCAGGTTCTGCTCCATGCTCCTTCCTCTGAAAGGGAATGACGGAGTCCTGGCCCCTTATGAGCATCATTCTTCAGGTCTGCTCTGGTTCCCTGCCTGTCCCACTCTTCCTATGAGTGGTCCCACAGGACAAGACTGGAACCCAGTCCCCAAATACCGAGGAAGCTCAGGGAATTCCTCTTTGGAGGAGGAAGGTCAGGGGTGTGTGCCAAGCTGCAGAGCTAGCACATGGCTTTGTGCTGGTTGGTGCCCTGGTGTTTGGTGGGTTGAGTCAGTTCTGAACTCAGCCAAGTGGCCCTTCTTGGTTTCCTAGAGTGAGTCTCCAACATCAAGTTGTGTGAGGAGAGCAGAAGCTGCAGACCCCGGCTGATGTGCTTAAGGCAAAAGTGCCTTTCCCTGCACACCCTAAACCTGTTAGGGGGTTTGCTTTGGTAAGCTGCTGCTGCATGGAAACACAGCAGGAGCATTTCCTGCTGCTTCTGCCTGCACTGCACCCCCTATTCTTAAATTACAGACAAATGTGAGGGGTACAGCTTGCTGAAAGAGAATGGCTTTGCTGACACCAGTCCAGCATTTTCTTTTCTCTCAGGCTTTGCTATTGTTCACTTGGCAGCTCTCCCAGCTGCATTCTGAAGATAGCTGGAAGTGAAAGGTTATGTCATCCTGGCAGTAAGCACAGAAAGCCCTCCCCACAAATAAAAGTAAATAAAGTAAAAATTACCATGCACTGATGCCTCTCCTCAGACTGTTCTCTCTGGACCTTGCAAAAGGGATTGGTTCCTGAGGTACTGAAGGCTACCACCCCTAGCCTATGTGCCTAAAACCTTCTCTTGGGCAAGAAATTAAGCTTGTACTTTATATCCCAGGTGTCAATATTAAACTAATAAACCAGGGCTGTACCCAGGAACTTTATTCAGTTTGTTGGGTTTTTTTAAGCAGTTGATGGGGATCTCAAGAGAAGACTGATTACACTGGTTGTGTTGGTATTAAATTTCAAGAGAACTTCAGGAACTGCAATAAAAATGGAAATTACTATTTACGGGGCCTACAGAAGCAGATACATTTAGCTGACACTTCAAGTAAGTGTATATAACCTGTCCTGCTTCTGTAATTAGTATGGAGATTTACATTAATATTTACTAGAAAAGAGGCAGCTCCACCTGACTGCATTTTTTGGGATTCTTTCACAACGGGATTTTTTAAGGCTCAATTAGACCTGTAAGATGTGGTTTTCAGTTTTTTCAGAAATCACAAAAGGAAAACTGACTTAATGGGACACATTTACTGCCTCAGGAACTACCTAAGTATACATGGGGACGTGCATATCCTAAAAGTCAGCCCCAAGTGACATCTGCCTCTGTGTCCACACGACAAGCAGTTTTGTTTTTTCCTGAATGTGTAATCATAGTAAGAATTATTAAGTAAATGAGCATAATGGCAGAGCAACTTAATTCAAGTTAAGACCAGAATGTCAACAGTATGATTTATTTTTCAATCAGTCTTTACTAATGCAACAGTTTTAACATATGCCGTGAAAATCTCTGCTTTATTCTCTTGTCTCAGTGCCAATATGATAAAAACAAGTGATTTGTATAAAATCTGAATTTTAAGAAACAAGATCAATATATACGGATCGTAGCTGTAGTAAACAGCAATGCTGCAAGGAGGTCTTAAGTCAGATGTTTTAAATGGAATATAAAATATTGCACCTATTTATATGGAATCCCAGAGATCCTTTGAGTGTTCCTTCAGAATTCACTCATCAGTTTTCTTTATCTTCTTATCCCAGCCTCTGCAACCATTTCAGAAAAGGCACCTGTTCATTGTAATAAATTCTGTGGTATCATATTCTAGCATCCTTCCTGCATCCAGAACAATACAAGAGCAAAAAGATTACAGAAAAAAAAGCAGCTCTTCAGCCATGTTTTCTAGTCCTAGTACAGATATCTCAGGGTTATAGGAATGCATTTCAAGGAGGTAATTTATTTTTCAAATGGCTTATCAAAACTTACCTCTCTGAATCCATGACTGTGTGTAACCTGTGGGCTACAGTTAACACTGTGCAGTGGTGAAACTCTCTTTTGATGGTGGACTGCACAAAGTTATGTGTTTCCATGTCAACAGAAGCTGTCACCTCATCTAGGACTAGGATTTTTGTCTTTCGTAGCAAAGCACAGGCCAGACAGACCAGCTGTCTCTGCCCAACACTGTTAAAAATACATCTGAGAAGGGCAAGTCAGGCACATGGAGGAAAGGGAGCACAAGACAAAGCTAAGATTACCATGGAGCATGCACTTCTTTCCTAACACCACCTTATGCATCTGAAAAGACTACTGAAACATGTTAATTCTGCTTTGGAATTTTATTTCTTCTTGCTCAGCATATCAATAGTAGTTAAGGCAGACTCTTCAACAGCCATGGCTGAACTTTGAATCTTAAACCGTCTTCAGTTTCTATATTCACATTATAGTGGGCACTCAGAATGAGCCAGATTGAATGCTGAATCACTTTTTAATCATGTTCAGTGTAAAAGTTTGGATACTTCTATATGTTAGCTGTAGTATGTGCCTTCTAGAAATGTCCTCCTGAAAATGATCTGTCAGAAAAATTCAGATTGATATTCAGTACACTATTTAAGACCTGTCCCTTTGCTGCTGAAAGCTTCAATATTTGTCTCCTCAGTTTAGAGTTCTTTTATTTCAAGTTTCACCTCCTTGCATAGCTATGGGTTAATGTTTTAAAGTTAAAACTGAGTTGTTTTGCCTAAGCAAATAGAACAAAAGAATAAGCTCTCTGCACTTTGGTGGGTTTCAAATTTGTTGGGGTTTTTTTGTTGGTTGGTTGGTTTTTGTTGCTTTTTTTTCTGGTTTGATTTTTTANTTTTTTTTTTTTCCCCCCAGTTTGATTTTTAAAAAAAATTAAATAAATGAGCACTTTTTTACCCAAATCTAATGAGGTGCTGCATGAATTGCAACACCACGCCCCCTTCTTTGCACTTACTTATGTACTTGAGCTGAAAATAGTCTACTCCCTTGGCTTCCCATACAGCACAGGCCATCAGAATTGATACCACTGTGACCACCAGCTGGTCACCTCAAAGAACTTGCACTACCAGAATAGTTCTACTAAGAATGACAGGAGATGTGTCATTTCTATCCTGATACCTTCTGAAGTACATTCTCTGGAAGGATCACATAGTTTTACAGTACTG
Source organism: Promerops cafer (assembly GCA_013398275.1). Taxonomy (NCBI): domain Eukaryota; kingdom Metazoa; phylum Chordata; class Aves; order Passeriformes; family Nectariniidae; genus Promerops; species Promerops cafer. The sequence goes on along the minus strand of VZSE01010018.1, from coordinate 1,170,206 downwards.
GAATATAACAGCATTAGCACTTCCTTGATTATGTACCTGAGATTTTCACCACCTTCTGAAATCTCATGGAGGAGCTTCTTTGGCAGTGACTGGACAAAATCCTTTAAGTCACATAGTTCCAGCACCTCCCACAGTTCAAGATCAGAGTGTTTTCCAAGTGGATCCAGATTTCACTGCAGTGTCCCAGAAAACAAGATGGGGTCCCAAAAGCAGCAGAATGTGAATGCACAATTCCAAAACGATCCTAAAACAGGCTGTCATAAATCCTTACATTAACAGAAGGAACTCAGACAAATAATCTTGGGACTGGATCCTTGCAAGGGAAATTGTAACAGTTTGAAGATGCTGAATGAGAGAACAAAAATTGCATGCAGTCTCTGTGAGCTCAGTTCTTCATTAAGGTGAAATATAAAGGGCAAGAAGATTTCTTGTGCATTCTCTGTGCTCTGGTTTTGCAGCTGACTAAAGCACTGCCCAGCACCTGGCAAGTGCCACAACACATGAATTACTATACTGAGGTTTGTGAAGCACTGGAGACTACATTCATGAGCACTGTTAAGAAAAATGAGAAGGCTAAGTTAAATATCCTTCATTTCCTACAGGAAAGATGACATATTCAGCTACAAGAATACCTGCAGAGATTAATAGACTGAACTAATGCTCCTAGAGATGGTGAACAGATACCTTGACCAAGTGCAGTCACAGTGGCTGTGACCCAACAGGCATAAGAGGCTAACAACAGCCACTAGCAAGTGACATGCAAACAGAACAGTGACAATTTTGAGGGAGCTCAGTGACCAAACAGGACAGTCGAAATGGTAGCAGAGCTTGTGCCTGTTTGTCATTTAAACTTCATGTTACTTGCACTAGAACAACATTGAAGTAATTTGAAAATCTGTACTTTAATGTGATTCTGAAAAGCTGTTTTTATGTCGTGTATTTGGCTGATCTGAAGAAGTTACGTGCACACTGTCAGCTTTGGTATTTGCCATGCCCTTGTTTCTGTCCCAGATTTTTACCTTCATCCACTCTCCTGACCTGTCCAGTTCAACACTCCAGACTCCACCTACTCTTCACAAGCTTCAGTCTCCCTTTTTTTCACCTTTCAGCTCTATTCTGAACCCAGCCTCTAAGTTCACTGCTATTGGGTTCCTCTCAGTTTAGTTGTTTGGATGTGGATCCAATATACTCCATCCACAGTAAATCAGACTCACAACTGCAGTTGAGAAAATACTGTGTAATTCACAACTGTCAGATGTTGTTCAGATTTGCAGAGCATTAGCTGCTTAAGACAAATGTTACTACCAAATATGTATGAATTGTGTTCTGAAGACCTGTGGCATAATCAATTTTAGTCTTTTATTCTCATTTTTGAATCTTTAGGTATTTTCTTTTAATCATCTCTTTCTTGGAAAGATCCAATCTATTTTGGTTTAAGTATTAGCATCATCTTTGTGCATGGTCTGTGGGTAGATACACACAGGAAATATTTCAAGGTTAAAGCTCCTAAAAGGCTAGGAAAAAACCAAAGCCTCCCTTAGAAAAACATTAGATAAATTATTGCAAGTGATGTTAACATCATCCATTCACAAAAATGTTTGTATGAGTGGCATTCAGGGAATGCTCAAAAAGACTTCAGGTGACCATTGAATTTGTGTCCTAGGTTTTACTTTATATGAGAGCATTTCAACATGAATCAGTTTACCAGCATGAAAACAATCCTAGTGATGCATGACCTAATCCTGAGTTTCCTGGCCTCTTCGAAGTAAGAAGTAAGCTCTACAGGACAGACCACAACAGACTGATTTCAATACATAACTTGTGTATACATCACTTTATTCCCTACAGGCTTCAAACATAGTTGGACCTATTTGAAATTTTTTTTTTCCTCAGGTGGAACTTGAAAACACCATATGTAGCTATTCTAGCTAAGACTGTTAAACTAAACACAGCATATAAAACTTAATGTCATACTTGTGGTCTCCATGTTTTGAAGCTTCTTCCATATAATTACCAAAATTCCATTGATACCTCTGTCTCTTGGCAGCCTGTGGACTTTGAGGTTATAATTTCTCCCAAAAATTGGATGTCTTGTGTTAGTCAAAAAAGAATAAACAGTTATCTCTCAACCAGGTCTCACCTGTGGAATAATGTTATGATTTCCACATAGGTCATGGAGTCCAATAGTTGATATATCAATTCCATCAATAATTATTTTGCCTTCACATCCCTCCAGAAATCTAGATAAACAATTTGTGAGTGTTGATTTACCAGCTCCTGTTCTTCCAACGATTCCAACCTGAAGCAGAAAGCTTTATGATAGAGACTGTAACCTTCCATGCTACACATTCTAAATGAAAAATGATATAGATACAGGGAATTATGGGATACAGTGAATTCAGTTTCACAGCTCCCAGTCCAGTTCTCAGAAGCTGTACAGGTCATGCCTGGTTCAATGGGAATCCTTTCCATTTCCTCTCCCTTTTGCCCAGCACTACTCAGCTCAAACTCATGGCTTAAAATAGGTGTTCCTTCAACCCATCCCTGATGTTGACCAGCCCTAAACTGGAAGCCCATTTCCCTGCACAAACATTCAGCAAAGTGGACAAGAGGTTTAACTTAAAATTTGGATCTTCTTCCTTAGAACTGCCAAATTCATAAAACATTACCTCAGTATCTTACAGGGATAAGAATTTCTACATATTTCTTTAAAATACTCTTCTCATTTGTCTTTTCTTTACTCTTTTCTCCACCTAACATCTTCCCTGTTCAACATCATCTCACTACATTTAGTATTGGAATCTCCTTATCTGAAATATTTTTGAAGTAGGAAGTTGGGAAACAGAATTTTATACCCCTGATTTATTTAATGCATACAGGACCTTTTCTTTACTCTGTGTCTGAAAGGAAACACCGTTCAGGGCTAAACCAAGATCCTTCCTGTAAGGAGCCTTGTAGTTAACAAACTCTATGATTCCTTTATCAGGGCTGCCCACTGGTAGTCTTTTAGACAGTATTCACAGTTCCTGGAATTAAAATATAAATGTGGGAGAAGAGTAAATGAAGAAATAGAAGAGTCCTGCTCCCAAGGGCTTTTATGCCTCTGTGCCTGACATGGGCACTACTTTCAGAAAAGCACAACAGCCAAGGCAAACTGATTGGAAACAAATGTCTCCCCAGGCAGGAGGTGAGTAAGACTTATGGTCAGACAGGCCTCTCTTCCTCTCTTCCCTTTTTCAAATGCTCCTCTTGGTTGCACACAGCACAGGGAGTTCATCTAAACTGAAGCTGCATTAGTCTGACTATAAAATCCACTGCTACGAATGATGACAAAAAATTTACTGGTCAAAATAGGAATAAAACTGCTATAAAACTACTATAAATGTAATGAAGAAGCTACGTATTATTCTCAAATAAAAATCCCACAAACTCCAGAAAATATTTAATAACTACTACCTGCTACCACCACTCACCAATATTAAAGTCAATCTAACTGGTCATTTTCTATGCACAGAAATGAAATAGTCAAAATGAATGCTCAGCATTCAGGATGAATGCTCACCCCTTTATTGACTGTTGCATATTCACAAATTGTTTCAATTGAAACTGCATTGGTCTCAATTTCACATGCTCTACGCACCCAAACATTTAGAATCTGAATCGCCTGGGGAAATACGTACAAAAATACGAACAAAAAATTTTACTCTACCAGAATACAGCATATTCATTCAAAAACTTACTCTGAACTTAACTCATAAGCTGCATGCTTAATCACAGAAGCAAAAAAAATGGACATGTTGGCACATCACCTGAACCAGTGGTTAGAAAATCCCTGATCTCAGTGTTCCAGTTCTGGTCTGCTTTCCAACTGCCCAATGGCTGTCGTAATTTGCACTGTAAAAGCTCCAAATATCGGAAACTACTTCAGGATCATCATCAAGTATGCTGTAATTGTATGAAATGTTGAAAGGAACAACGTATATGGCTCATGCTGTGTGTGCAATTATTGCACTATTCCCTACGTAAAGAAAGCCAGCAATGTAGAACAATGTATTTGTAATGGAGATATCTATTGGCTCTGCCAAATTTGTCACCTTCAAGCACTGGGGATGCTTCTGCAGACAAAATCATCACAGAATGGCCTGCGTTAGAAGAGACCCCTAAGACCACCTAGTTCCAAACCCCCATGGTACCAACTCCATGGTTAAACATTCCCACTTCTACAGAAGAGTGAGCCAAACCAATTCTGAAGGTCAGCCTTTTGGAGGGGTTGTGTGCAGCTAAAGACAGATTCGTGTCAGCTGGACAACAGATGAAGGTGAAAAACTGTTACTGTCATCACCAAGTACAGGATTACATAAAGGAACTCTTGTGAGCTGGGTGGGGTGTGGATATGCCATGACAGATAGTTGTCTCTATATACTTTGGAATTTCTATTCATTCATATCTGTCAGCTGTGTTTCTGAAGCTCTTACCACAGTGGACAACACTGGCTCCTAAGCATCACAAGATTAAAGAAAACTGGATGCTTAGTTTCTGTCTACATAATAATTAAGACTTATTCTAACTAACAACTCATCAATAAAACTTACCTTACTTAAGACACACTTCAAACACGTGTTCTCATATATTACTTTTGCAAGGGCAATGCCAAAGTAAATTATATTACTGATCTTTTAAGTAAACACTCCTACATTCTGGCCTATATAAGCAGCTATGGTCAGCCACAGCCAGTGCCAAGCGCTGGTCAAGGCTTGCAGGTATTTCAAAACAAATGACGTTTCCATCTAAAAATAAGATTTTAAAAAAACACATTAAAACAAAGGAGTTACTTGTCAAATAATTACCATTGTTGAAGGCAAAGACACATAATGGGAACTGGATATATTAAATTCAGAATCAATCTAAAGAATTTCTTAATTAAATGGGATAAATTAGGTATATAAAATCATGCTGTGAGAAGGTTTCCTCTCCCACTAGAATGTTCTTTAGTGGCAATCTTGCTTGCAAGACTTCCCTCTGTCAGACTTTTACACATGTAGATTATACCAAACAAACAAAGAAAAAGAAAATTAAAAAAAACCCAACAATGAACCAGTCAAGTGTACAATTCCTGCCTGTTTGTATGAAGCAAATCTTACTCGGTCAATGGAAGCAGAAACTTTATCACTCTCGGCTACTGGAGCTAAGGAAATTAGTGTCAGCAGGAGAAAGTTCTCATTCTTGGTGCAGATAAGGACTAAGGGGGTCAAACTGAGCTGGGCCACTTGAAAAGCAGAACAGATAGGAGTAGGTTCATGGATTTCATTACAAGGTCTGGAGTAAAATGAGCCATAGTTGGCACAAACTGTTCTTGTCTCTTCTGTAAACTCACTTTTTTCTAAGCACCTATTTCTACCAGCTTGCCAGAAATTCATACTTCCTTCACCCCTCCACCCCACTGCTCCTATTTTAATTAAACTACAGCCTTCCAGGAAGTTTTGACCTTCTCCACATTGTTTCACTTGATCTCTTCTATGTCTCTAGAAACTGGCAGATTTTTTTAAAGGAGACTGCAGAAAGTGTGCTTCTAACATAAGAAAATCCTGCAGCACTATTACCATGCAAAATTTCTAGTCTGTGCTCTAGCACAAAACTATTTAAAATTCCTAAGTCAGAATGTTTTTCCAACAGTGGTAAAAGCTTTTTTCATACTCTTCTTTCTGAAACATGCAAAACTAGATGGACTATGATGTAATACAAAAATACAGAGAGTAGCAGATCATCAAAATAGAAGATCTCAGACTACACACTTAAAATTTTGGTAAAAACCTGTAAGGTATTATTTTTAATTCAGTAAAGAGACATGAAAAACTAAAAACTGCAACTGCAAAGAAGACATTTTTATGAAAACAAATGTCCAGCGCTTTTCTATCTGTGATACTTACGCCACCAGCAGCAACTTTCTCTCTATTGCCAGTGTGTATTTTCCACTGATCAGAGGAAGAGCTGCTAACAAGAAATACTTTAAAATCTTCTTATGAATCATCAAAAAATACTTGCATTTTTTGCTAAGCAAGACAGAATACTATAAAATCACGCAAATTTTTCCTGCTTAACATACTTGGGTTCCCCCAGTGAAGCAGCCCATAAACTGAACCCCTTGGATGTGGCACATTCACTGGATTTCTTTTGTATAGAGGGAATCCAGAAGATGAGCTCCAGGCACACCTGTTCCAGCCTACTGCTAATGGGCATTCAGGCTTAACACGTTTCCACAGCAAAGCAGGGTGGTACAGCCTTCAGCACTTCGGGCTGTTCTAGCATTGCATCTGTTAAGCAGTGGCTCAGGGCTTTTTAATACCTACTTTTTGTGTTTCAGCAGCCCTTTTTGCTGCAGACTCCTGCCCAGCTGACCCTCTTCCTTTGAAGAACTCACTGCATTTTTTCCTGGTGAAAAAAACCAGAAAAATATTTTCAGCATTATACCATAAGTAGATACATACAGCACAAGAAGCCAAAAGTGAAAATGTTTTTTTTTTTTTTTTCAGCTTATAACCTATGATTCTGTAGCAAAATGTAGACAGGAATGCTCTACATTTTCCAGCAATTCTTTCACTCATTTCCAGGAAATGAAGAAGGAATATATTGAGAAGCTGGAATTAAAAGTAAAAATACTAAATAAACACAGTATACAAATTTTCTTACCTTCCACTGGGTTTCTCTCCTCACTTGAATGCTCTGAACTGAAGACTTGAACAAGCTCAGAAAAATCAGCTCTCCTTGAAATGAGTTCTTGGTAGATTCCCACTTGACTTACTCTGCCCTCTTCCATCACCATTATTAGATCAGTGAGAGATAGGAGGGTGAGGTTATGGCTCACCAGTATACAAGTCTGAAACACAACGTTTTCTATAGTCATTTCATATAAACATATACTAAAAGCCGCCATTCCATTATGATAGCTGGAATGTTTTAATGGAATTCTCCTATAACTTTGCTCATGTATTTGTCTACCTTATTATTATCATTGTTATTTCTCTTCTTGTTATTTATTGCCTACTTTGCTACACCAGTCTTTTAATTGCTGAATATAATGTCAAACTATAAGCTTATAACTACTTGCTATTAATTGTACTTACCTGTTTCTTAATGTTTAATGTTTTTCACCTGTTCCCTGATCAGGAATGGCTTAGGAACAGGTTTTAAAGAAAATAGTTGGATACTCCAGCTTTTAATATACTACATGTAGTTTGATAGTTTCAGTATTAAAATCTGTTTACAAGTCTACTATTACTGGAGTTCTTGCTTCTGCCAATACTTATAAGCCATGGAGCGGGTAAATTAAGAACAGGGAGAAGGGAGAGAGGAAAAGACAACTGTGAAGTCAGTAATGTTGACCCAATAGTAGGTATTTCATGTTAATGCATGTGTTTTGCAGGCAGCAGTGGGAATAATCTGTATTATCTCAAACCACTGAGATTTTGAAAAATCTTACCTTCCCACATGAACGGTTTTTAAATGGGAGAATTTATTCCTTCAGATTCCACATTCGCTTAGGAACTTCTTTGTTCAACAAGAACCCTTTCATTCTGTAACCTGTACTGGCTGTACCCTCTACTGCTTTTTGTTTAGCCTCTTTATGTAGAATAATTGTCTACAGGTTGATACCTGTTAGGTAAGAGATGAGCTTTTGTAGAATGACTGTACAAAGCAGTTCATCCCCAATTTGAAAGGAAGCCATCCTACATTACCTTGCTTTTTAGGAGATCTGAAGGGCCAATTAGCTTCTCAAAAAGATGTTTTCCAGCATGTACATCTACAGCAGAAAGAGGGTCATCCACGAGATACAAGTCAGCTTAGCTGTACACAGCTCTAGCAAGGCTCACTCTCTTCTTCTGCCCTCCACTTATATTGACACCCTAAGGAAAGAAAGCCAAAACAATCCACATTTAAGTATGAAATACTAAAGAAGACCTGTGTATTATACTCAGCCTTGGCATTATTTTCTCAGGTAGATTTTACACTAGACATGAATATAGAAAGATAACATTTGGATTTTCAAGTAATTAGAGCAAAACTTGGGCTCTGCTGATTATTCCCACTCCAAAATGGGCAAATGCAAGGTTACTTTTTAAGACTAAAAAACAACTTTTATTTACAATTATACAGGCATTTTTACAGTATAGAAGAAAGCCCTGGAGAACAGAACCAGGCAGATGCAAAATTCTATACAGAAAAAAGCCATTTCCAAAATTTTTAAGAGTTCAGAACTTGAACAGAATTTAAGTTCAAAGTAACTGAAGTAGGGAGATGAGCAGAATGTATTTGGCTGAGCACTGATTAGCCATCAGTGTCAATTAGCAAATAGGTAATCATAAAACCATAAAAGCCATAACTTATCTCACTTTATCATTTTTGACACCTCAAATTCTCACCCTTTCTCCAATCTATGTTTGCTCTCCATTAGTAACTGTTCCAAATCTGGCAGTAAATCACAAGACTCTAAAACAAGTTCATAGCATGGCCTATTTAGATTGGAACAAAAAAGAATACTTTCCTGTACACTGTCATTTTGAATCCAGGCTTGCTGAGAAACATATGCCACTGAACCCTAAAAAGAATTGAAAACAATTATGTTTTATTTGGGCTTTCTGAACATATAAAACAGCATTTAAAAATAAATTTGAAATTCCAGCTTTGCCTCTAAGTAACCAGTAATTCCTTCCAAAACCTGAGCACTATTAAAATTTGTCATCAATGATTTGAGTATTGTTAAAATTTTTATTAAGTCAGATAATAAAAACAATCTGCTGAATATTACACTATAACAGTTTGCCTATAAAAAAGAACATATGACTTTGAATAAAACTGACAGAGCTGGAACATATATGGAGCAAAGTCCTTCAGGGAAAGATCACAGTGACAAGCAGGCATCCATTGTAATATCTATATGCAGGAAACTGCGTCTGTATTAGACATCAAAATACAGTTTGATGGTCTGTATTTTTACATAAAATGTGGAATGTGTCAGCTTTAAGATTACAGGACAGGAACAAAGCTGGAAGTGCTTTTAAATATTTTCTCACATTAATCTACATGCCTTCTGAAAATCTGTTAATTAGTTCTGCTTAACTGGGGTATTGAGGAGTGGGAAGGGCAGGGGAACATGGACAATCTTACTCTTCTCTGAACGGTTCTTTCAAGTTTCTCCACTTCAACAAGAACAGCAGAAAGGAAAGATGACTTTCCAGATTCAACCTGTTCGACAACAGCAACTAAAGAGCCTTCAGGAATGCTGCCTTGATTACTCTTTTGTAGATCAGGCCAACAACTGCAGTCTTGATTTGGACTGCTGTAAGAATGTTGTTCCGATGGTGTAACTGATGGAGAAGAGTTTGTGAGAAAACCACAAAAACCAGGGCAAAAGCATAGCCACAGCCACTCCCATACAAACTAGGGATTCACTGGCCACAATCATTGCTCTGAAAATAAAATAAAATTAATTTTAAATTCCATCTATAAAATCAACAGCCAACAACAAATATTCCTCAAACTAAGACACTGGGAACTAGTTTAACTGAGTCTATTTTGGATCTAGATATGGTTAAAGATCACAACAAATTATAATGTTAAAAATGGCAGGCTTTATCTGTGTTTTCCAATGTCTTGCAATTCTCAAATACAAATCTCAACATGAATGTGCTATTGCTGACTTCACTGACAATGGAGTATGAATGAAGAATAAAAGAATTTTATAAAAGAAATTTCTTTTAAAAATTAGGTATTTGTACTTAGAAACATTGTAACTGCCAACCATGAAAGCAAGACCAGAAAAAAAACTATAGAAAAAATCTGGCATTTGTGTTAGTAAAAGATAATCTTAAATAACCATCAGCCATGATATCTTCAAAAAAATTTGAGGTTAACCATTTTGATCAGGATTACACTGATGCAGAGCCTATTTTGGAGGTAACCAATAATTCTGTTCATTAACTCTTTTCTTTATAAATACTCAAGTATTTGATCATCTCTTAATACATCTGTGGTAAGCACAATTTCTAAAAACCATTTCTACCAATGTACCAGCAACACAGTAACAGACTTACTGCATCTTCCCATTAAATGCCATTACATATTATATATTTATGTGAGTTTTTTAAAAGTAGGGATGGAAAAAAATTGACAAAATGGAAGAAAATTTAAGTATCTTTTTTAGTCAATTTTTCTTAGCATTTGATTTTATCTTTGTATATTAAATACTTAAAACAATACTGTAGAACTTTTTCTTTGTCTCGGTCCTTCAGCTATGAAATTCCTGATCTCTTTGAGCTTTCCTTCATTAGATCATTTTCAAATAATCATGGGGAGGGAGGTTTAGAAACTGGTAACCTTTTAGCTTTATTATTAATATTGCTCTTTGAACAAAAAATGAAACACATTAAAAACTTACTTCATTATTTGTGGACTCATAAAAGTGAGAATCTCAGCTGTAACTTTCAGAAATGCAACTTTAATCAATAAATACTTTAATGATTGCCATAATGGCAAAATCAAAGATGGCTTGTGGAAACTTGTTTTCTTAAACAGCACTCTTTGGATGCAAGAAGCCTGCAAGATTACAAAAATATAGAGAGTATTCAGAGAAAAAAAAAATTCTGAACTTCACCCACATTTACAGTATAAAATATGTAATATTAGAGTGTCCATCTAAAGCCATCAGTGTACTATCATCTGAAAAAGAACATTTCCTACAGATAAAAGAAAATCTTTGAAGTAAGAAATTAAGTCTGGTTATAGTTATTCAGGAAAGGATAAATGCAATTCCTAGGGTTGCCCCTATCATTCATGAATATAATTACAATATACTTTAATCCTCAAATTATTATCACAGGTCAAAACAAAAGTATCTGAATAAACAGAGATAAGCTTCAATATAAATGCATTCTCATTTATAGCAGACTTGCAGCAACTTTATATTTAAGGTTGAATAACCCTTCTATTATTTCAGAGTATTTTCAGCTGTCAAGCAACATTTTTTTTCAGCTTGAATTTCGCTCAAACAATTGCAAAGATTCTTGACAGGGCTCAAAAAAAAAAATAAAATAGAGACTTTCTTAATTATCATAGTGATGATGGAGAGCAAACTGATAATGGACTTCTCTACTTACCTGAAATACAGATGCAAAGAAAAGACACAGGGAAACAGACAAGTTCAGAGAGAAGAACTGAACAGTTTTTGACAACATGGTAATTCATGACCAAGTAAAAGTCACTGTAGATTTTGCACCAAACACAGTAGGCCCCTCATCATTTGAAATGCTGAAATGTAACCAGGTCTCCTTCTAAGAGGTAAGTTTGAATTTAAACAATTAGAAAAATCCTACAGCCATACTAGAGATCACTGATCCCAACATTGAGGGGCCTCTGTCTCCTACAAAATGTAGGCTGTTCAATAAAGAAGTGAATTTTTGAAATCTTTTCTAGCTTCTAGACTCAAGTTCACCAAAGGATATTGCCTATTGTCAGAATTACAGCTACCATTAATCCTGGGGCAGACTTCTGGACTTCTTTTCTCCACTGCTTTTCAAAGTTAGGACACATGCTGTAAGGTGAATCACCTTCATTGAGTTTAGACAGGTCACCCCTTTCCAATGGCTTCTTGTAGCCTACAGACACCACTCTGAAAGAAAGGAATTCATTTGGACAGCCTGAGACACAACAGGCAAAAAAAGCAGAGTAGCCAATTCAAAAAGTTAATGATATAATCTAATGTATATAAATAAACTGTGATCAAAGTAACAGATGTAATCCTATACAAGCTACACACTAAGTTGTGGAACATACTCACAGTTACCTTCAGTACACTGAAATTCACCTGGAGTAAGGAGAGCCCATAGAGATTGTCACATCTGGACAAAGAGTTCTGAGGAACCTTTATACCTACTGTCTATATTTCTGATCCCATACTTCTTTACAGAAAAATATACTATTTCATAAAAAGATGTGTGGTATCATTATCCATTCACTATTCTGATCTAGAATAAAAATACCTTTTTATCACAGGAGTGCATTATCACTGAATCCCAGATTCATTTAGGTTGCAAAAGACCCTTAAGATGATGTAACACTACCAAGTTTACCATTAAGGATGTCCCTGAGTGCTATGTCTACACATCTTTTAAATACCTCGAGGGATGGTGACTCATTACATTGCAACCCATCTTCAAACAAGGTAAATCACATTACACTATATTACATAATACACTGTGTATTCAGCACAAATACAATGAAAATTTCCTTACAGCAGACCTTCAGCTGTTAAATTTTTCTGTTAATGAAGTGCTTTTATCCACTTGAATGTCAACAAAAACTAAACCTGGTCTTAAACATGGCAAACCAGGGCTGACAAATACATTTGCCCTAAAGAAACCATGACAGGTATTTGGAATTTCTGATAAGCGTGTCAGCTTTGTGACAACTCAAAGCAAACTGTGCTATACCATTTCTGAGGTGGGAAAAATGCAAAAAGGAATAATGTTGACAATGCACTTTGAGTCAAAGACCACCCCAAACACCTGGGGCTCTACCAGAGACATATGCACAGACACTAGAGCGTGCATCCATAACCTCCCTGTAGTTACTTCATAGCTAAATAACTGAGAAGACATTTATTGGTTTGTTTTGTTGTTTGTTTTTTTTTTTTTCCTTCTCTTCCTTTGTTAGACATTGAAGAATTAGTTAAAAGATAAAAAGCGTAGCCTGGCTTGAAAATTTGGGTGAATACCATGACATAAAGAAGGCATCAATGTCATACAGAAACAGTGCACTGGAGAACCTTCCAGAAAAACTGAACATTTGTATTTATGGGCTAGAATGCAACGACTGGTAAATACAAAGGTCAACTCCTAACTTCAACAGGGCCAAAGTTTAACTGAGTACTCTGAATACTCTGAATCCTTGAAGCAATCTGATTGTTTTGAATCAGCTTATTAATAGCAAATACTAGTTTCAGATATCTGTAGAATTAAGAATATTGAATAAAGCAAGAAACAGTTCTAACACTTTTTGCATGTTTTTTCCCACTTTGAGATTCTTGAAGTGTGTATATCATCTGACCCAAATAATTTTTCAAAGAAAAAAAATGTTAAAAATCAGTAATGGTCACAAGACGTAACATACAAAATTGTTTGAAATAACATTGAACTTATAAAGTGATAGGAAGTTGCGAGACTTGATAGAGTTGAACTTTCAGTTCCTATTTTTTGGTGGAAAATTTCCCAAGAAGCAGAGGAAATTCCTGGTGTATGTGAGCAGGTTGGTGACAATAACAACTTTGTGGCCTGCCATAATAGAGGAAGGAAAATGAGCATGAAATTGGCTACCTGGAAAACAACTTACATGTACTACAGAATATTTGTTCCTGGAGATCTATGAAGTTGTTATATTGCCATTGTTAAATAATGCCATTAAATAATGTGTAAAAGTAATGTTACTATGTATAAACAATACCCCAGCAAATAGTTGAATGTGATCTCTGAATGTTGCAAACTTTGATTTTCATGCAAAAAGCTAACAGCACTCTCAAGGTCAGGCTCAAGCCAGAATGATGTTGTGGAAGCTAAGTGCACAGTCTACAATTCTGTGAGCATCAATGAACACCAACAACCAGTTTAATAAATTCTCACCTGCTAAACCAGGATTATGTCAATTTGCTGAAGAAAGAAGCATTCTCTTCAGTGTTGCACTTCTGTTTAAAAGTGAACAAAGGAAAAAGTATCAATGATACCTGAAAGAATTATGTTTTTNTTTAAAAGTGAACAAAGGAAAAAGTATCAATGATACCTGAATTGGTTGGTATTTTTGTTTTCTTCTTTACTAAACATGTAGTTTTAGAAGATATTTGATTCTAAACTATCCAAAAGCCCATATGTATACAAACTTTTTTTTTGCCTGTCACCTTCTCCCACCAATACACTCTAACAAAAGGTATGAAGAAGGAGAGAAGTCTACAGCCTCATGAATGAATAGAACAACTTAACTGGCTTCCTTAAATCTTTGACAGTTAAAATCCTGCAGAGTTTATTTTTTTCCCCCTATTTGATAATATAGCTATTGGAAGTTATCAACAGCTAATACTTAAGGAACAGCAGGGTCCTTTCAGGACACCCTAAGAAATAAAGCACTACTAACATGTGCCATATGCACATAAATGAGTATGAGGCTTGTGCACTGCTGCCAATTTCACAAGGCACTGGAGGTAAGACAAACAGAGGCAAACTAACACGAACTCCCCCGCGCCCGAGGAATGTGCGTGTATCCACGCCCAGGAGCGACTGCAGCACACCCAAGGAGTGGATTCCGTCCCTCGGTCACTACCTGCTTATAATAATGCCAGCCCAAGGACGCAGTTGCAGCCTTTTCCAGCAGGTGCCGTGAAACACCCACCCACACAACCGGCGCTCCTCTGTCGTTTCCCACAATGATTTTTGGTGTGCTTTCAGTAAAATGCCGAATGGTTACACGATAATGAGACAAATGACTGCAAATAGGCGATAAAGACGAATGTCCTCCCCGGCAAACACACCCGCTCCTGCCTGCACCTACGCGTCCTCACAGCACGGTGCGCTTGGCTGTGGAGGAACACCCATGGTCGTTCCCATTCTCTGCTTAAACCCTGCTCCTGGCTGCGGCCTGAAGATGATTCCCTCTTCATCCATGCAAAGGACATATCCCAGGCCACGTCAGCTGCGCTTTCAGGGGAAAGACTAGCGGGCATACAACCCGGATTCCCGGCGGGTTTCAGGCGGCCGTGGGAGGAAGCGGGCACCGTTCGGGGTCTCGCAGCCGCCCGCAGCCCTACCGAGAGTCCTCCTCCCTCCTCCCCGGCCCCGTCACCTCTGTGCCAGGACACAGCGGCTCGTAGCGGCCCCGACACGGCCCTCGGGCGGCGGCGGCGGCAACAGCTCCGGCAGCACCCACCGGGGCAGGGAAGGAGAGGGAAGGAGAGGGCGGTGCTGCCGCCGCTGCCTCCCCTCAGCCTCCCCGGGCCGCTGCTGCCGGGCCCGTGCTGTTTGCCAGCCCCAGCCCCTCGTGAGGGAACCAGGGACAGGAGCCGCGGGAACGGCCTGAGGCTGAGCCAGGGGAGGTTTAGGCTGGATGTCAGGAAAAGGTATTTCACGCAGAGGCTGTGTGAGCAATCGAACAGGCTCACAGGCAAGTGGGCACAGCACTAAGAAGTGTTTGGACAGTGCTCTCAGGCACAGGGTGTGACTCTCAGGGGTGGTCCTGTGCAGGACAAGGAGTTGGACTCCGTGATTCTGATGTGTCCCTTTCAACTCGGCGTATTCTGTGATTCTGTGGTTCTGTAGCTATTGTATGCATAACACGTTTCAAAAACAGTATGAATCTTGAGCGTCCCTTTTTGATAAAGTTCAAAGATATGAAATTTTCTCTCACAAATAGAAAAACAAAACAAAATAAAAAACTCTCAAACAAACAAAAAAAGAAAACCAAACAAAAAACCCCAAACCAACCAACCAAAAAAAAAAAAAAAAA
>VZSE01010018.1:387756-533522 GCA_013398275.1 Promerops cafer | reverse complement strand
AAAATACAATTTCTTTTATTTTGTGTGTAAAGTAGTGGAAAATTAACTAAAAATACCTGCATTTGTAGAACATTTGTTTGTATAGGGAGAAATTCTACCTCACTGATTGCATTTGAAACGACGTACTACAGTTTTTCTTGCTGTTCAGTATATAGCTTTATATGAATGAGCATGCTTTTTTTCTACTTCTAAGAAGTCCACCTAAGGTATACAAGCACCAAAACTATCCCCAAAAAGGTTACAAAGAAAGGTTTTCAGTCCAGAGTAAAAGGGGAGTTGCCTGTGTGAACATGCAACTTCCATTTTGTGCCTATGCATCTCCATTCAGAGAGCTCTGCTACAGGCCTGGGAACACTGAGAGCATAAACACCAATAAAAGAGGCAAGATCACAGTGGTTGAGATTTATTCCATAGCAGACCTGCTGCTTTCGCTGGGACTTTTCATGAGATACAGCAGGACACAAATGTGAGATTGTACATATTTGCAATCAAGATATATTCTAAGCACCTGATGTATCTAATTAAAACTTCTTGTGTGAAGTGGAAAAACACAGCTCAAATTTCCTTTCAGCTAAAGGGGCACTTCCATAAACACAAGGACTGAAGCCCAAATAACATTGTCAATTCTGATTTCCTGTAATGAACCAGATATTATGCATCCTTCAATAATCTCTACAGAAAATTTCTACCATTACACTTTTTTTCTGATCTGATGAGATGTCTCATTCAAGAACATTCCATTTCAGTTCTAGGTAATGGGGAATAACATACACTTTTGGGTAATAGCTGAGTGTTCGGGACTGGCTTTTTAACAAATGGAGTAGAAGCATACCACAACAACCTTTCCTCAGCTCCTATGTGCAAAGATTTGTAATAGAATACTAATATTTATGTATTTTTTTAAATATTTCCATTCAAGTTTTCTAAATTATTCCCTGAACAAACTATTTGGCAAGTCTCCACTGAATCATTCCTAGTTAGGAATGCAGAAGCTAAAGCCTGATGCAGAACTCTGCTGTCTGACACGAGAGAAAACAGTGCTCTCATCTTTGCTTCTGTATCTTTACAAGCATCCATGATCTTTATGAGTGATCATGCCACTAACTTGTGATTCTCAGGTCACACATAGGAAAAAAAAATCCCAACTCCTCTGTAATTTCCTCCTTCTGCAATGCTGTGATTTGCCAGTTTAACTGGGTTTTTAAAAATATAATAATTGATCCCATGGACCACCTAAGGCATCATATATGTGGCATATTATGTTATTAAGTAGTACATAATGAAAAATTATTTAACAAGATAATTAAAATTAAAATGGTCTAACATATAATTGAACATTTTTAATGTGAAAACATTTTTAATTGTTTAATTTGTTTGGTTACAGCACAGTCGTACTGATGGTATGGTTTTGACAAAGACCTGAAATGATCAAAAGTATTAGCATATCTGACAGCATCTTGATAGTGAAAGAAATCTCATTAAAATCTAATCATTAGCATTGAAGCCAACAAGTTCAGTAAGAGGGAGGGTGTTAAAAAGCACAGGTACAAAGTAAGTCTTGGAAAGCTGTTGGTACAGGTCAACAATAGGCAGATATACACACCAGGCATGTAATAGTGCCCACCAAATTAAATCTGGGCTATTCACCAGATCCTTCAAATATACTGCCACATATTAGCAGTAGCTCCTCTTCTGAAAGTGACTTACACAGGACGGATCGTGATAGTAAACAATTGCCTGAGTCCGTGCCTTGGCGTCATGTAACAAATAATAACTCAGTGTGTGGTAGTATTGTTCTGTTCATCCAAACACACTGCCTGAAAAGCCACTGAGCATGGAGCTGACATCTCATTTGTTTCCCTTTCTCTTTACTTCCACAGCTCAGCTCTCAGCTTCCAGCCTTGTATATGCAGTTAACCATATGTAGTGTTATTACACAAAAATTACAGCTCTTTTATTTCAAAAAGCTGTATGGAGTTTGGAGATAAAACAAAAGCTATTTTTGAAACCAGAAATCAACTTAATTAAAGCAATCTCATGTCTTTGCTTTGACTTTTCTTTTTTAATACTGTGAGAAAAATGGAAATATATAATTTCTGTGTTTTGGGTGTTTTTAACACCCCCTTGATACCATACATGGTGCAGCCAAGTGTATGAAGTGATCTATAGCTACTATTGCTTTCTAAATAAGTAAATAAATAGCTTATTATGCATCAGATGTAAACAGTTTGTTTTGACTTGTCATACTGCACTTGGTGGCTTTATTATACATAGTACTGCCATTCACAGCAGGAATAGTAAAAACTCAGCTTTTATTGAAATATATATATAAATGCATAGCTGAAATAATAACAATAGAAAAGGTTGATAAGATCATCCATTTAAAACTAGAATGTAATTTTGGTTTTTGTTCTCTCAGCAGACATCTAGGACTAACTTCTTTAAAGCTCTCTGTTTCATTTTTAGATGGATAGTTAGTCCTATGCAATGCCAGTTATGAGAATTCATTAAAGAAGCAGGACTGATGCTCTGATATTCTCCATGGAGGCAAGAGATTGTTCTGCAGCCAGGAATTGCCAGTGTTCAGGGTCACACTCTCTGTACTCCCATTACAGTGGGTAAATCTGCAATAGGAGGCTTGTGGCACTTCTGAAATTATGCCAGTAAAGCAATCCAAACAAATTCCAGAACACAGACCATTGCTATTTGCTGTGTGTATCCCACATAATTTTTCAAGCAGTCAATAAACCTCTTATCTCCCACAAGAGGTTACATGCATTGCCAACAAAGAATTACCTGTTACCTCCACCACAACAGGCACTACAGCCTCAGCCTTTACACAGGAGTATGAACTCAGATTTCCTCAGTTTCTTTTTCTTTTTGTGCGTGTGATTTGTGCAGTGAAAAAGACTGCGTGTTCATTCAGCTGACAAGACTTCTAAGGAACTATGTTCTATCCACCAAAACCAGGAAAAACGCCTTGTGGGAGAGGATCAGTTTGTTCAAAAGGAAGGGGGATAAGTAAACTTACCTGGCCATACTTAAAAAACATTGGGTTGGTGTGTTGTTTCTTACAGTTTCTGCCCTCAAAAGAAAGACCAGAGTTTGAAAATTGTGCTGATTATCCCACTGGAATATTTAAAGTAGCTTCTCAGGTAAATAGAACATTTTAGAAGTTAGTTCTTTAAGGAATTTTAATGCAGAAGTACTTTCAGACATATAAAGTAACAAACTCAGCAAGAGTCTAGGAAAAATGAAGCACAGTGGAATCTGAAAAGGAGAGGAGCTGGCACAGCAAGGCAAGAGGTATTTATTAGCTGAGGAGTAGTTTTCTTAGAATCTCAGCAGAAGAATTTCAGGTCATTCTGATAAACTACAAGAACACTGGCAAAGCTGTTCCCTGTTTTCCCAGGATCTCAAGAACCCTACTTTGGAGCTCAGTATTGTCATAGATCTAAACCCACATTCCTTCTAAATTGTGTTTCACTGCTAGTGAAGTATCTGTTCAATGGGGTTTTTTTCCCCTCCTCCAAAAAACCACTGTTATCCACTAAACAGATCACAGAGCTAGGTGAAATTAATTCCCTCTTCAAAATGCCAAAACTCATCTGTTCTTGAAAACATCTACAGGCAACAAGAGCTGTTTGATTTTCTTCCACGCACATATATCTTTTTGAGAATTCATATTTATAATATAAAATCTAAGATTATTATGTGAATATAGACACATGTCTTTTTTAAAATTTATTTTTTCCTCTTCTATCATTGCCTTTTATACTGAACCCAGCAGAATGGATGATCCTAGAAATCCTCCAGTTTATTTAATTTTAATACTTTTTTTTTCTGTTCTCTTTCTGAAACTTGAAAAATTTGGAGAAATGCCAGTTATAAAATTAAAGCACAGTATATACAACTTGTTATATACTTCTAAACCTGGGAGAGTATTAAAAAGGCAACAAAGAGAAAATTCATAAAACGCTTTAAGTTTCTGACTGAGAGCAAATGTGGAGATTATGCATCTTCACTGCACTTATTGAATACCATGGAATGTAGAGGGAAAAAAGTTTTCTGGGGAAAAAAAAAATGTTCTTCCCCAAAATATATAGTTAAAGAAAAGGCTTATCTGAGTTAAAGCAAAGGGGAAAAAACCCCAAATAAATCTGAAAAACCCAACTCAACAAACCAAAAATCCCCACAAGGGAAAAAAAATTGCTTTATCAGTTGTTTATGGTGCATAGACAGAAACACTGATTCCAGAGAAGGGAGAAAGCAGGATAAGGACAGGATGAAGCTAAAGCTGGTTTGAGGTGTTTGTGAGTGACAGCTCTACAAGGCATCTTTGGCTAGGAATCCTAATCCATCTTCCCCTTCCCTTTGCTGCTAATTTTCTCGGCCATCTGCAACCCTGCTTAATTCACAAATATCACAGAAAATTACCCAACCATAAAGAGACAAAAGTTGCTTGCTTTTTATTTTCTCCGTTCCGATTTTAGTGATTTAGATTTGTTCAGTCAAGGGGAGGAAGTAAGGCTGTGTAGCTAGAAGGAGAGGGAGAAATGATGAGGAATTAAGTGCTGGGAAGGGGAAAGAAATGTTGCTAGGCTGTTCTCTGTAGGAACAAGATGTTAATCAGCTCATTGTACTGTGGAGGGTAGGCTCAGGGTGGATAAGGTGATGTGAACTTAAGCTCAAGCTTAAGAGCTTGTCATGATTTAACCCCAGTCAGCAACTGAGTCCCACCCAGTTTCTCACTCACCCCATCACCAGCAGGATCCAGGAGAGAATTGGAAGAGTAAAAGTGAGAAAACTCCTGGGCTGAGATAAAGGCAGTTTTTAATGGGGAGAGCAAAAGCCACACGCACAAGCAAAGCAAAACAAGAAATCAGTTTACTGCTTCCCATGGGCAGCTGTGTGTTCAGCAATGCTAAATTGGCAAAAAAATAATTCAGACTAAAAATACATGCCTTAGCTAGGTAAGGAAACCTGGACACTGCATGATCAGGATCATGTTCAGGGAATACAAAAGCCTGGGAAAGAGGAGGAAGATCCTTCACTTGCAGTAGTGGTAAGAAAGCAGATAACCTCCCTCATAACATATAACATCACCCTCAAAGTGACAAAGGAATTCTAGATAGAAACAAACAGACTCTTAGTTGAATAGCCCTGAGCATGAGACCATTGCATTGTGCATTAATACGTATATTCTCCAATCTATTTTTTTGTAAACCAGTTATTCATATACCATGAACCGTTAACTGTTCTTCAGTTTGAAAATGCAAGCCAGGACACTTTTACAAAAACCTTTTTAGACATATAACAGATAGACACAAAGATTTAAAGAACAACTTAAATATGTATTGCTGCTACTCTCAGCAGTTTGTAACTGAGCAAGTAAAAGACAGTTTATGCCCATTTCCTAAAATGCAGGATATTTTCCCCCCAGCATTTTGGTCTTTTAAATGAATTTATCATGAAGTGCAGGATAAATGTCATTAGCATTCACTTTCAACAAAGAAATGAGTTTGTTGTTGTCTACATTCATTTAATTTATCACTCCAAGCAGAGACTGCACCATACTGATTCCTAGTAGACACAGAGTGATTTCTCCATGCTAAGGAAGTGTTTTGCCCTTAAGAAATGATGTGTGGCTATTATTAAAACAAAAAGAAAAAAAGATGTTGATCTTTAGAGCAGCAATCTTCATATAGAAAAGGAAAACTCCTTTTAGGGTGACTGAGTAACTACTTGCTGTGAAAAACTTTGTGTACAGTCTTCTAACCCCACTTAGGGGAATAGTGAATGGTGAGTGTCCATAGGCTCTGAGAATTATCCTGAAATAGAAACAAATTATCCCACAGATGTAAAATAAAACAATTTAAGACCAGCATCTGGAATAATGACAAGAATTTACTACATTATGTTACAGCAACAATCTTTTGGACCAACTTTTGTGACTTCTTATATATTTGCTGAACATTATGCCTTAATTTAGGTCACACTGAACACCTTTTTTGCAGGGTTCTCAGAAAGTATAGAGTAAAGAACAAGCCATAGGGAAAAAAAAAGTATTAGGTGCACCTCTAAGGAAATCAGTCAATATCACCACAGCTTTCTTAAAAATATCATTTTCACTGCTCATTTCTTTGTATGAACTAGTTGACAGCCTGGGGCAGCTAAAGATGGAGAGGAGAGCTTTGGGATAGTTCAAACTATGCAGGTAAAATGTTACTTTTGCTTTCATTGGGGTTAGTATTTTAATTTCACTTTATTTTTAGCGAGCTAGCTTTTTTAAAAAATTGGTCATTAGACTATACAAGGAAAAAAAAAAAAGACATTTTTAAGTGTGTGGCAGAAAACAGCCAAGGTGTGCCCTTTTTTCCCCTTCCAGTTCAGCTGACCATGAAGGCATTTACAAATAACTTAAAAGAAATGAATCATGAAATCCAAAATCACTTTGAAAGGTGTGACTCTTATCAAAGCCATATGCTTTTTAGTTTAGCCGTGGTTAATTCTACTTAAGTGAGGTGTTTAAATACGTATATGTATGCAGAGAGTGAGGGGATAACACCGCCAGTAATAGTGTGTAACTAATGTCTAATGTAGGGACCTTTGTATGTTTGTCTCAAATTTATAAAATGCACACCCTGAAAATTACAATATATTAGAGATTACATCTCTTCGTTGTCTGTGAGTGATATATTAACAGTACACTCCATTTTCATTCACGGTCTCCTTGGAACCTCTCAGAGGTTGCTGTACGATCATTAAATATTAAAGTTTTCCTTCTATCCATGAATCAAAGACAGACTATGCAAATTTTGTTTTTCAGGTCCATCCCATAGTCAGATTATAATATATTTATGAAACATAAGACCTATTTTTAGCTGGATTTTTCATGTGTATGTATTATAGAGAACAAAGCGCACTGAAGTTAGAGAGTACCATTCAAAACTTTGAATCCCAGGTCACAATTTTCCCAAACCTTTTCCTTCTTGCTAAGCAGACTTGTCTCACGTGTTTAGACTAGGCTAGGAGTTCTTAAGTAGATTTTAATTTTTATTTAAAAGTATTACTCAGAATAATTTAAATTCAGTGAGAGTAATGGTGCAAAAAGGAAAATGCTTTGTGTTCAACCCTTTATCATTGTCTCATGACTTAGGGGAGACCTCACTGCAGTCTAGAAATTTCTCATCAGGGACAGACTTCTCTCTGGTGCCCAGTGACAGGACCTGAGGGAGCAGCTTGAAGCTGTGTCAGGGCAGGTTTAGGTTGGGTATCAGGAAAAGGTTCTTCATCCAGAGGGTGATTGGGCACTGGAACAGCTCCCCAGGGCAGTGGGCACAGCACCAGGCCTGACAGAGCTCAAGAAGTGATTGGGCAATGCTATTGGGCACATAGTGGGACTCTTGGGGCTGTCCTGTGTGAGGCCAGGAGTTGCACATTGATGTTCCTTGTGGTCCTTTCCAACTCAGGATATTCTGTAATTCTATGATTCCATGATGACTATGTTTTAATTAATATTACAGTCAATGTTTGGACTTCCCCACAGCTTTCTGTGAGATATAACTCATGGCTTAACAATGATATATCTTCCTTTTAATATGAAATGGGAGTAAAAGAAGTTTGGAGATGTATTTTAGGGTAGCTATCTGCAGTCTGGTAAAATTTTTATGTTTTATAGTATTTTGTTAATACAGAATGAGTGCTTTGCTTTATACAAACTATCCTAGCCAAGAGTTATTGTGCTTAGTTATCTCGAGGTAGTTGCTTTTTGTTGAAAACAAGATGAATCATATCTGGTGGTGCTAGAATTTGTATCTGTTAAAAGTAAATGCTTGACTTCTTTTAGGACCTGTCCTTCCTGTGCTGGGAGCCCAGAGCTGGATGCAGCCCTGCAGGTGGGGTCTCAGCAGAGCGGGGCAGAGGGGCAGAATCCCCTCCCTGCCCTGCTGCCCACGGGGCTCTGGGTGCAGCCCAGCACAGGGGGGGTTTCTGGGCTCCCAGCACACACGGCCGGGGCGTGTCCAGCCTCTCACCCACCAGCACCCCCAGCTCCTTCTCCCAGGGCTGCTCTGGGTCTGTCCATCCCCAGCCTGGATTGGTACTGGGGGCTGCCCTGACCCAGGTGCAGCACCTTGGACTTGGTCTGTTAAACCTCATGAGATTCCCAGGGGCCACTTCTTGAGCTTGTCCCTCTTCAAGAGTAAAATTGGAAGTTTTTCTTTTAGTATGTAAATGTCCCCATTAAAATCTTGCTTTATTTTTTTAATTATTCTTTTAAAATACATATCTTTTCTGTAAACTAAAAGGGAAGGAGTTAAATGGAAGCTGAAAGGAGCTTATATGAACACAAGAGATGACTCTATTGCAGTGGAA
The DNA here is from genome assembly GCA_013398275.1 of Promerops cafer. Lineage (NCBI taxonomy): Eukaryota > Metazoa > Chordata > Aves > Passeriformes > Nectariniidae > Promerops > Promerops cafer. The sequence continues at coordinate 525,146 of VZSE01010018.1, read as the reverse complement.
TTAATCAAACACAGAGATAAGACAGACATATCTAATTTCAGATAGAAAGAATATCTTATCACAATGGTTTCAGTGACCTCACTTTTTAACTTTCAGAGGAAATGCCTCCAGTATGCAACCTTACACTGAGGAAAAAGAGCCAAAATAAGTAGAAAGAACAATATTATTGAGATTGCCAATGGATTTTTTTAACAGAACCTTTTTCTATTTTACAGCCTCTGTGTCTTACAAAAACAAATCCAAATCTCCAATTAGATGGAATTTAGACTGTTTTTATTGCAAAAAAAGGTTCAATGAGCCTAAATGAATCAGGTATGGCTATGAGTCTCAGTTCAGAAACCTGATCATAGGAGAAATGGCAGCAACATCCCCAAATCATACACTGGAATACAAACACAAAATTGTGGATACTTGCATGAGTAAAAATGGCACTTCTACCCTTTTAAGGTGCAATATTAAAGGAAACAAGTTTTGACAAAAGTAGAAAAATAGTAGGATATTTTATCTTGAAATTCCTTAGTAGTCTCAGCAAACCATAGGGTCAGACCTCCAAAGCAGTACAGTCATTTAGCTGAACTCTTCCTCTCATTGGATCTCAACAAAGAAAGGGAGAAAGAGAAAGAAAAAACCAGCTCAGTTCTAGGAACAAGAACAAGTTGTCATGGCACTGAGATTTAATGTGGCAGTGAGATTTAGCTACTATTCATATCACAATTTTGGCTTCTTTATAATTAGGGAAAAAATTGTGAAGGTACTGATCTACAAATAGACTCTTTGAACAGACTTTATAATGATACTTCCTGAGAATACAGCAGAAAAAACAGAATGGTTTTATCAGCTGCTGTTGTAACTTAGGAGTAGAGATCTAATGTTCTGATAAAATATTGGCTAAAATCCGTATTCTTTTCTTGCCTTATTGAAAATATGAAAGAACAATGTGTGGCCAATAGTTGAATTTCTCTACATGTATTTTGTAGCTTTTTTTTAGGGGGTGACACTGAAGCAGCTTCAGTCCTTCCTGAGTTCTTCAAAGACTATATGAGACTCCTTTTCTGTGAAAGTAACATAAGTAGCATTAGGAGTAATTTCTTTCCTCAGATGTCTGCTAAGTTACCTTTGTGTTTCTACTTTTCTCCTGGAATTGCCTTTCTGCTCCTGCTCATGTCAGTTTTTATCCATTACATTTTTATTCCCTGGCCCTTGGCCTTTGTCTTTGCTTTCTTCACCAGTAATCAGAAAACACAGCTTCTGACCCAGCCTAGCCATGCTGCTTGAGGAATCCTGTGTTAATTCCTATTTAATACCAGCTATCTTACTACTCAAAAGATTTGTACTTGCACTTTTTATTTGATCTGAAAGAAGAGTACTTAGCACTCCAAACTCCCTTTAAAACGTCTTTGATTTATTTTCTAGATCTCCAGATCAAGGATGATCTTGATGAGAGAAGTTTCTATACATGGACAAAATAAAGATGTTTAGATAGGTACTTGTTAAGAACCTTCAAAAGAAACTAACAGCTAGAAACTGAACTCATACTGACTTGCAGCACTAATGAGGCTTCCACACAATTCCTTACAGCACTGTGAAGCACCTCTATATGATTTTGATAAACTGGGCCTTGGAGAAACATTTTTTTCTGCAAAATGGTTTTGCTTTTAACATTGAATAAAATTTGGTAATGCATTTTAATGCATTAAAATTATATAGACCAAATGGGACTTAGTATACAGTGGTAACCAATCTGAGCACCTATAGCTGCAGTAGATGATTCTTTAATATTGACAGGCAGAAATTACTAGAGATTATGAATGGATTTAAAAAAAAATGGGTAACTACTATACCAAAGCTGTTGCTGTCACTACTGTTTTGCTTAAATAGTTCCGAATGTAAGAGACCACCAAAATAAAGTTGAGATGCCAAACACACAGAAATGCCTCTCAAATAAAAGAAGTACAGTTACAGTTCTAATGATAAAATTTTCCCTTTAAACATTGGGAATTAAAAATAGAAAATTTCCTACTGTCAGTGCCTGAAGTGCATATGACAGCAATCCTACTGTTCAGCTTAATGAGCCTGTCAGTCTAGAATATTAAGCAGTTTGATTTAAGCATCTTAAATACAATGTGGATCTAAAATGTTAATTGTAAGCAAGACTTTGGAAAATGTAATAAGGGACATTTTTCCTATAGAAAAGAGCTATCTATCATCTACTATTTGCCTTGATTATGAAAGGTGGTTATTAATTATTACAGCTTTGATTTCTAGGGACTTGAAGAATTAAAATTCAAAATTTCCAATGTATTTTAAGATGTTTCAAGACATCCATATAAGATACCAGGGGTTCTTCACAATTACTTGCTGTCATTCAGCACTCATTTCATTTTTTTTGCTCATTTTGACACTCTTATGAGGAGTATTTTCCTCAATTGTTTGGTCCACCACCATGATTTCACTTGGCAGTCTTTGGATTAAGTCACTGCCTACAAATCCAGGATTTAGTGCCTCAGATGCTGTAGCCTTCTTATGGCACTCTTGCATCTATAATCTTATTTCTGGTGGAAAAGGCGTCTCGGTGTGTATCAGACACCAGCTTCCTTCTTTTTATTGTGTTGATGTTATAGAAGGCTTATATCAGTTTTCTACATATTCCTTGTCCAAGACATGACTTAAGCAACTGTAAACTTTTCTGCAAATATGCTGATCACTGATATGTTCTGGCCTCCACAAAGTTTTAGAAATATAATCCTTTGTATTTTCATGTTAAGTAGTTTAAGAGTAGACACTGCAAATTATTGATGGCTAAGATTTAAGCTCCTTCTTGACTCAGAAGATGTTGCATTTGATTGCATTTGAGCAACGTGGATTTATGTTCATTTGTAAGTTAATAAATTCAAACTTCTACCAGAGCATATGTGGAATCACTGACCAGCTTCCAGGTCATGTGTTAAGGAAATTAAGTAGAATCACAGAATCATAGAATTGTTTGGGTTGGAAGGGACACCTTCCACTAGACCAAGTTGCTCAGATCTCCATCCAACCTGGCCTTGAACAGGGATGGGTCATTTCCAACTTCTCTGAGAAACCTGTTTTAGTGCATCACCACTCTTACACTAAAGAATTTCTTTCCTAATATCTGCCCTAAACCTGTCCTCTTTCTGCTTGAAGCCATCCCCCCTTGTCCTATCACTACAGTTTCTGATGAAAGGGGAAAATGGATTTATGGAGGGAAAAAGGAAAAAAAGTGGTACTCAGATTTCTATGCCAGTACTACTTGTGATTACATAACCAGCTCTGTCCTATGCCTGCAGAAGCACTAAAGAACAGTGGTGGTCAACAGTAAAAGAACATCGGATTTTAAGCCAATTTTCTTTAAATAGAGGTCACTTGAAAGGTTCTCTACAATTCCCACAGGAAATATTTCTCAGGTGGTCTGCTGCATTATTTAAATTATTTGAGATCAGCTGTGCTACTTCTTCCAAAGGATACTGGAAAAGACTTACAGTGTTTTTTGTTATATGAGAATTCAAGTCCCGTAAGCACTTGTGGAAGTTTTTGAAGTAAATTCTAGGCAAATTTAAATGAGAATATCTCCTTCCTTTATTCTTCGGCGGCACTGTTGTTTCTTTTTAAATAGCAAAATAATAAATCCTGCACATTATTTGATGGCACCTACATATCTATAAGCTTTATTACAAAATTCTGAATTTCATGTGTAGTGGTATTTACCCCTTTTTACTTAAAAATAATCTTGTAGCTTCCCTCATTGACTCATATACTTTAAATCTGACATTTTAATAGATATGCCACTTACAGATTAAAGAGCATGTTGTTTTGTTGGGTTTTTTTTCCGCCCCAAGTAAATATTTTACATAACTTTTTGCCAGAATCCTGGAAGACACATTGCTTTTAGAAAATCTTTTGGCAGGTAATGGGGCAGTAGGATTTAATTACTGTTGATATTACAGAAGTCCATAGATATAGAGTCCTTGTAACAGGATTGCATTGTGGTAGGTGCTGTTGAAACCCAATTCTTTCTTCATTCTTGAGATAAGAACCTTCTGGGCCATGGCAGTGCGAAATGCCCTATTCTTCTGTAGGTTGTCCTAGAAGGCTGAGCTATTGCTGATTGTCTGGGTAAGATAAGCTTACAATGTGTTTCTCTTGTCTACAAGGAGCTGACTGTAAAATAATTTAAGTGGGAATCAAGTAATGACTTTTGGTCACCACCATCATGGGCAAGGTATGAACTGGTGCCTGAGATTGAAATATGCTATATTCCACCATCAACCCAGTATTGCAAGCTATACAATGAATGGAAAAAAAGAAAAAAAACCCTATTTTTCCTTGTGTGGGTAGCGTGCTTTAAATGTGAGAGAGTCTTTCTAGATGTGGCAGCAAGAAGCTTTGAGGTAATTGCTATTTTGTGTTTCAGTTCAGAGACAGACATTCAAATGAATCATTGGCTTCTGCTTCTGTGTTCTGAGCTGGCCCCTTTGCCTGTTCAGTTTTATTGTTTTTAAAGGAGCTGTGTACTGGCACAGCTGCTCCCAGTATAATGGCATATGCAGCATAGAGGAAAACATTCCCACGTATTTCTCCTGGTAAAAGTTTGGTGATTTTATATACAATTTAAGCAATGAAATCCTATAATGGCTTTAGCTGCAAAATATACAAAATATGATAGCTCCTCTAGGGATTCTGCAAGATACTTGGTGTTTACACTCATCTGTATTCGACATTTTGATTAAATGCATACATTTTAAGGAGAAGTCTTGCTCTGAGGCTTCAAGTTTTTTTCTTGTTTTATGTTTCTTTTCAATTTACTTTTGAAATTTATATGAGTCTTGACCACTCTTCTAGTCTGCCATGCATGGGAGAGGTATTAGCCCAAATTCTGCTGCGGGAACTCTCTATGTTTCAGCTGTCTTTAATAATATCACACTTCTAAAAAATAAGTCATATACTCATATAAAAATTTAGATAGAAAACTAAATTACATCAGCAGTGAAAAATCATACGACTGAAACATCAATTCTAATTTAAAAGCATTTCTTGAGACAATGTAAAATGTAATTCTATTGCTGAAGTGAGGCAAAGCTGTTGTGGGACAAAACTAATATAGAAGTCTGACAAATATTGTTAATAATCCACTGATATGTCTAACTGATGAGAACAGTGTTGACAGCACCATATTGCAAAAAAAGAATCATAGCCTGCTGGGAACATTACAAATCCAGTGGTAGGCACAAGCACAACCCTCTAATGTTGTTAGGGGTGCCACCACAATGATGGGCCAGATTCTTGGGAGCTGACATCTTCATAAATCAGAAGCTTTCTGGTACCACAATTGGTCCTTGCTTTGACTAATACATGATTACAGTTGAGGACTGTAATAAAGCAGAAATTATGCTAAGCGTAACCTATCTGTGCCGATGACACTTTGGAGGCCAGAGGTAACAAAGAGAACACACTAAGTCTGTCTTCTACAGAACACTCACTATGAAATCCAGCTGAATTCAAAAGCCATTTAAGATTGAACAACAATACTGGATGTGTCTATTAGAATTTCCAAGTAAATTGACTTTTTAATGACATAATAAATCTTGTTTCCTACATTATTAAATTAAACACTGCCTATTATAAGAATATTTGCCCATCTACAAATGGGTACCTACATAATGGTCATTTACACAGGGATCTACTTTTATGAATTTTGGCCCTGTTAACATATCATAAAATAAAATCACAGAATTTTTAAGGTTGGAAAAGACCTCTAAGATATCAAGCCCAACTGTTAACTTATGTACATATTATAGTTACATATTTCCATTTTAAAAGCTGTAATTAAAGTGTAAATATTGTTGGCTAATGTAGTTGGCTGTCAATAAGCACTTGTTATGGAAAGTGTGACATATGTCACTTAATAAGCGAGCATAACATGCTATTTCTAATAAAATTATGTAGGAATATGGAGCTCAGCTCAAGGCTTATTTGTGTATCATTGTGTACAGTTAGAAATGTGTTGAAGTATAGCCTGATTTTCTGATCCTTGGAAGTCAGGGTGCAGTAGCTAGACTTAATTTCACAAGAATCCATCTGATTGCACTATGAAAAAATACATTTTTCTAGTGAGCATTTCACTTTTGTATCTCTCCTGTAGACAGGGTAAGATTTCATTATCTTCCAGTTATTAATTTTAAACACTCATTCTTTTTTGGAATGACACAATGACTACCTTATGCCCCCTGGAAAGCCAAACTTTCTTTGGAAATTAAGATTACCTTGTCACTTAAGGAATGGTTTTGTTTTTTTCGTGTCAATTAGGGCAGAGTGCATTTTTGTTATTTTTTAATTAAAATGAATATCCAGGTAGAGGATGTACTATCAAAAGAATAAAGTAAATTACTCTTGGAGTCATATTTTATTTCTAGCTGATAGAATGTCTTTGATGTCTTTATTTACATAGATTAGCTCTTTATTCCATAATTGGTGCCTTCATCTTATTAAGTAATTGAACTTTTACTTCATTAGACAAAGAAATGCATAACTTACACAAAGTTCTGGATATAAGAGAGGGAATAGAAGTTCCTGATGTAGCAGACGGGCACACTCACAGCTCTTACAAACAGGAGATGTTTTAAGACATACCAATATGAAAATATTAGTGTGCAAGAAGTTGTTCCTGACATGGGGAAGGCCAGCTAGATGTAGTCAGGGGAAGAACTGGAAAGGATGCAGTGTGACCTGTTGCAAATAATGAATTCATGCTGCAGTCTAGTGTGGAGACAGCCATAAGCCTGATGTGCAACTTCCTGCACTTGGTAGAAAGTGTTAAATATTAAATATAATCTAATTATTAAATCTAAATACTGCCGTTCCAATGGAAAGTGTTTCCAATCACAAGAGAGCGGGGAATGCACTTCCACTCCTGTAATGTTCACTGTTCAGTCTGCACAGGAGTCTGTCAGCAAAGGCTTTTATTATTTCAACAGGCTTAAATTTGAGGAAAATCAAGCAATTCTTCTATTTTTACCTTGTATATGCAGTTTTATGTAATTTATAATAGAAGTGAGTGCTACTGAACACTTGAGTTCATAATTCTCTACTAAGAAACCTTGGTGTTTGGTGTCAAAGTACACTTGCATGATTGGAGCTTTGTCAGTATTGCCAGTCACAGAATCATGGAACCATGGAAAAATGTGGGTTAGAAGAGACCCCTGGAGATCCTCTAGTCCAGCTCAAAGCAAGTTCACCCTCAATGTCTAGGGCATTGTCCAGTTAAACCCTGAATATCTCCAGGGACAGCAATTCCACAGTCCCCTTAGGCACCTGTTTGTAAATCCTGTTTCCTGACACCTGACTAGAAACCTCCCACTGCAGCTAAATATTTGTGCTTATTACCTGCTCTGATTCTCATACTAAAATAATCAGGTAGCACTTATTTTAGGTGAGGCTGTTTTAATGATCATCAAGAAACTCTACCATCTTTCTTTTACCAGTTTTTGCGCATTTAATGAGCTGTGGATGTAAACCCTAAACTGAGCATAAGATGTATATGAAAAACTTGCAACAATTTAATTTGCCAAATATTTATCTTACCAGTGCTGTAGGTCATTCTTATAATTGTGCTAAGCACTGTAGCTGTCCTAGTAACTAAAAATAGGGCAGACATACTCAGTCTAGCAAAGTAAGGATATTTCAAAATAGGCTTCTTAGTGTTGCTTGTGGGTATTTCTAGAGAAAAACTCTGAAGTCAGATGCCACAACTCAGGAATTTTTAATGCTGTAGCAGAAGGTGACACTGCTGCAAGAGACACCTGTGAGACAGAGAAAGAAGCAAAGCTTCTGGTATTTTCTTTTTTTTTTTTTAAATTCACAAGGGTGGTTTCAGAAAAGCAGATTAATCAGCGTTATAAGAGTTATGGTATCCAGGGTCAGCAAGGAAACTACTCTTCAGGGGTCTTTGTAAGATACATCTAGCCACAGTACTTACACTGTTTCTACCAACATGCCTTCTTTCCCTGGACCCAGTTCCTGATTTACCTCTCCTGACCAATCTTCCTGTGGAAGACCTTATTGATTGTAGCAGGAATAATAATCATGCTTCAGCATTTATAAGGATTAAAATCTATAAATTCTGTTCTCTCATCATGTATTCAATAGTCAGATGGCATCAGAAGCCAGTGACCTGGAACAGAAAAGCACAGAGGAAGACAAAAATCTGTTCTCTGGGAAGGTCCTTGCTCACTGTGTCATTTTTCTTCCTTTCTCTTTTTGTGTTTCTGATGCTGCCTAACATTACATGCTCTGAATCTGCCTTTTGCTCTACTCCAGAGTCTAGAAGGACCAGCCTCCTGTTTATCTACATTTTAATTACACACTCATCACATGTACATTTTTTGATATTAAAGATCTCTATTCACTTTCAGTAATTGCCTGGGTGAATAGTTCTGGTATCCACAAGAAATTCTATATGACCCACCTCAACTTAAAACTGTCTTCTTTGAGAGGATAACAAGAGGGTTTTATGGCAACCAGAAAATAGAGTATTTTATATACACATGTAACACCAGAAATAGTAATGTTGGTTTAGAAGAAAAATGCTGTGAATGGTAGAAAAGAGAGGGCTATGCTTAGAACACTGCTTCTTTAAACACTGGATGCAATCTGTCATACACTAAATATATATTTTAATGCAGATGTATAGGTCTAGGAACCAATGATATGAAACACCAGATTGGGAAAGCAATGAAACTTGTAACACTGACAAATCTGATCTCACTGCTGCTTTACCAAATAAGTCCTGCCTGACTTAATGACTGACCTGAGTATGAATTAGTGCAATCTTACTGTGCCACTTCCCTGTTCTAAAGTTCCCCCTCAACAACACCCTTTGAACTGAAGCTTTATGTGCACTGCTTCTGACAAGTCTTTTCCTCATCCTGCTCTCACAAGTATTTAATCAGGTGGCATATTGCTCATGGCCAAACAAATAGTTGGCACATTCAGTTCCTCTGTACAGACTTTGCTATTCAAGCAGAGAACATCTGTCCTGTTGGCTGTGTTCACTGGAGGTTACTGAAAGACCAGAGAGATAAGCATATGTTTTTTTCTTTGAGTATCTGGACCGCATCATTGAATAGAAGCACACACTGTTCCTAGCAAACCTTGCTCACAGGCCAGTGACTCTGATCTGTGACTTGTCCTGTGCTTGTAAACCATACCATATTAGTACCTCTGCTGTACTGATCCTGCACATCTCTGGATGACCTTTTATTTCATTTTGGGGAACTGCTAAATCTTCTCAAAGGAAAAAGAAAAAATCAGTGATACACACATGAGCAAAATCTGTGCATGAAAAGGCTTGGTTAAATCTGGCTGAAACTTTTCAAAGTTTTGAAAAGTGTTGAATAGTTAGAAAGTGGTGTTCTCTGGAAGTGAATGAATAAAATAGCAGCTATAATGGATAATCCACTGATTTCACTGGGAACGTTTGTATGAGTCATTATACTCTTCTAAGGGTACCTCTGTACTTAAGGGTTTTGAAGACTGTATATATCTACAAAGTGTTCTGGCCTACATTAGCTATTATTAAATTTATCTTAAATTTATTTGAGAAGCAGAAGAACTGTACACTGATAAGCTATTTACAATTTAAAACTTTGCTTTAAACAAGTCAGCATTTTCACTAACATCACTGTATTTGAAAGGTCCACTACAAAGGGAAATATTCTTTACTATTTCACATATGTTATACAGACTGGCATCAGGTAGTTACAGTCCTTTTGCTTTTCCAATTCACAAACATAATGACAAAGAAGAACTTTTTGATCACTTTAGCCTAATTAGCCTTACTTACAGCTTTCTTTATGAGGTGTAGTAATATATGACCAGCACGGGAGGGAGTGGATTCTGTCCCTCTCCTCTGCTTTGGTGAGACCCCACCTGCAGGGCTGCATCCAGCTCTGGGGTCCCAGCACAGGAAGGACAGGGACCTGCTGGAGCCAGGCCAGAGGAGGCACCAAGGTGATCAGAGGAATGGAGCAGGCAGATTAGAGGAAAGGCTGAGAAAATTGGGATTGTTCAGCCTGAAAAAGAGAAGGCTCTGGAGTGACCTAATTGGAGCCTCCCAGTACCTGAAGGGAGCCCACAAGAAAAATGGAGAGAGACTTTTGACAAGAGCATGGAGTAATAGAACAAGAGGGAATGGCTTCAAAGTGACAGAGAGCAGTTTATATTAAACATTAGGAAAAAATTCTTTACTCTGGGAGTGGTGAGGCACTGGCACAGGTTTCCCAGAGAAGCTGTGGATGCCCCATCCCTGGAAGTGTTCAAGGCCGGGCTGGATGAGCTCTGAGCAACCTGGTCCAGTGGAAGGTGTCTCTGCCCATGGCACGGGGTTCAGAAATAGATGACCTTTACAGTCCATTCCTACCCAAACCACTCTGTGATTCCGTGGTATTTATCTGCAGGGCATATTGTGAGTTTAGAGAGACACCACTCCTGATTTGCATCAAGAAGCTTTGGAGTTGTTATCTGGCTTTGTATGAAATAGCAGTAATCATCTCAGACACTTAAAAAACCCTGACACTGCAACGTTTGGCAACGGTAAAATAGCTGTCCTGACTGCACACAAGAATTAAAGAAGAATTAACTTGCAGACCATTTATGGGAGTATGTGTGGGCAGTGTACCTTATGCAGGGATACGGTTCGGATCCTTTACGTGAAATTATTAAATGAATAAATCTCCAGTATATGCAAAATACAGGGGAGGAGGGAAAAAAAAAGGAAGAAAGCAAGGCGAGATAAAACCTTCGGGACCCCGAAGCCACGGCGACAAAAGGCAGCGCCGGGCGCGGGGAGCGGCCGCTGCCCGCAGCCCGACAGTAGGGGGCGCTCGGGCTTCACCGTGAGGCGCTGCCGCCGGCCCGCGACAGGCGGGACAACGGGGACGCCCTGGGTGTGTGCGACCCCCGAACGGGGCGGCGTGACCCCTGAACGCGGTATCTGTGTCCCCATCGCGGCGTGTGTGTGACCCCTTAACGGGGTTTGTGTCACCACTGAACGGGGTGTCTGTGACCCCTGGCGTGTGTGCGACCCCTTAACAGGATGTCTGCTCCTCCTTAACGGGGTGCCCATGTCCCTTTAATGGGGTGTCTGTGACCCTTCATTGGGTGTCTGTGCCCCTCTCACGGGGTGTCTGAGCCCGCTCGGGATGTCTGTGACCCCTCACTGGTTGTACCCCTCCGGGGTGTCTGCGCCTTCTCAGCCGGGCGTCTGTGTCCCCCCTAGGGTGTGCGTGACCCCTCAGTGGGTGTCTGTGACCTCCGGGTTGTGTGTGACCCCTCAGGGGCGTCTGTGCCCCCATCACGGGCTGGCTGTGACCCCTCACAGGGTGTGTGTCCCCATCACGGGGTGCCTCAGGTCCCATCGCGGGGTGTCAGTGCTCCCCCCTCACTGGGTATCTTTGTCTCTCTCACGGGCTGTCTCAGCCCCCTCACGGGATATCAGTGCCCTCTCTCGGGGTCTGCCCCGCTCCGGCACCGGGAGCCGCTTACATCCCGCTTTCCTCCGCGTGGCTCCTTCCCTCGTGTCCCTCCCTCCTTCTGCTGTGGTGCTTCGGGGTTTGTTCCGAGCGTCTGTGGGAGAGGGGCTGTTCTCCCGGTTCCTGGGGGGCGAGGCGGCTCGTTCTCCCGTCTCCGTCACCGCCGCCTCCGGGGACCTCGAAACTTTCCCGCTGGCGGGAGCTGTGCTGCATCCTAGGGGCCCAAGGGAGGCTGGAGGCTCCTGGGTTTCGGCAGAGCCTGCCGGCTCTGTGGGACACGTGCGATCTTTTGTTCTGTGTTTTATTTTATTTGCCACAGTCCCTTCCTTTTCCACAGAGCGGGCCAGCAGAGAAATCCCTGGGGAATATCTTTTCGAGGGTCTCACTCCCGAGCGCCTGCGTGAGCGCGCGAGAGGGAAAATGAATAATTAGAGAACAGTTCCATGAAATCACTTACCGAAAAATTAGCTGCCCATTAAAGAGGAAGCGGTGAGGAGCAATCATGTAAATCCTACCTATACCCAACTGTAGAGGGGAGGCAGCGATCCTGATTCCCAGCCCTGCGGCTGCCTGCTGGCATCGCCGTCCCCATCTCCCTACCCCGGGAGGAGAGAGAGAGGGACGCGTGGGTGTGGAGCGCAGTGGTTTAGTCCACACCCCGCAGCCTCCCTTCCCCAGGCAGCCTCGGGAGCCGCGCTCATTCTCCTCCCTCTCCCTGCCAGCCGGTGTGTCCGCGGCGGAGGGAGGCGGAGGCGGCGGGAGAGGAGGGGAGAGAGGAGCGCAGCGAGGAGAGGAGCGGCGGACTCCGGGGCCGCCCGGGAGAGCCGCGGCGGCGGGAGAGGCTCGAACTCCGCGCAGCGCCCGCCGCCGCTCGGCAGCAGCGGCGGCACCGCGCCGGGGTCCTGCCCTCCAACAGCTCCCGCTCCGCTGCCAGTGAGGAGGGAGGTGTAGGGGACGCGGCTTTATTTTATTATCTTTTAATTTTTTTATTATTTTTATTTTTCTTTTGAGGGGATGCTGAGAAAGCAAGCCGTTCCCCTCCCGTGTAGCACATTGCCTGGGCGTTCCTATTATGGAAGTTAAGTGAGAAACTCTGCAGCTTGAACTGATTTGGGGAGAGAAAGGGGTAGGGGGAGGGCGAGAGGAAGGCAAAATAGCCGAACCAAACCAATGGTTTTCCTGCAAAGTGCCGGGAAGTTTGTGGAGCACTTTCTAGGAATCAGGTCCTTTCTCAGTCTCTCCTTGTCTTCCGAAGAAGTAGCTTGCTTTTGGATTGCCATGGATCCTAAAGAGTCTTAGACACACTTGAATAATTCCCCTGCTTGGGTTGGATTGGTGGGAATTTAGGAAGGAGTGTGTGTGCAAAACTGAAGCCTTCGGAGCTCACTCGCTGCTTCTCTAATCTGTATGGATCTAAAAGTGTCACATTCAAGACCTTTGCATCTCCAGCTTTTGAATTGAAGATTTCCCTTTCCACTTTAAGTAGCTGCTAGGAAACTGAAAACTTTTGGACCTACCTCTTACTGGCTTTGGATACTTTTTTCTTTTTTTCTCTTTTTCTTTACTTTTTTTTTTTTTTTTTTTTTTTTTTTTTTTTTTTTTTTTTTTTTTTTTTTTTTTATCTCTGTGGAATTGGTCTCGCAAGCGATCGGGATTGTTTTTAATATGTCAAAATGGGTCTGCTGACGCCACTCCTGCTCTTCGGATTTGCATTTTTTCAAGTCTATGGTAAGTTCGTTTATTTTAGATATGTCATTTCTGTACAGAAATCCCCTTCATCTGAATTTGATTTGGGACAGCACATGGATGGCATTATAAGCTTTAACGTTACAGAGCCCTAAGTTTGTTCCTGGTATAAAAATGGTATTTGGCGAGGGAGGAATCGGAAGACGGAGAATATATGTTTCCAATAAGCAGCCCTTCACGTCTCTTAACTTAATGGAAGAGCAGCTTATGAATGGAATAATGTCAGCTTGAGGTGGCGAGCAAAGAGTAAAAAACTACCGTGATAAATCTTTTATTTGGGGGTGGGGAGCGGGAAGGGGAAAGGAAAAGCAGAGCGCTGTTGTACCTGGTATTACTTTGCCGCCTTCTATTGTTAAACTTTCCAGGGTAGAGCCAGCTGATGAAATAAATAGGTTAGCCCTGCCTCGGCTCCAGGTGAGGCGGACTGGAGGATTTCCAGAGTCTCTCAGCGCCTCGTTCGGCGCTGGCGAGCGGCGGGAAGGGAGGGAAGGAAGGGAGGCGGGCTGGGAGCGCGGGGCGGCGGCAGCTCGGCCCCGACCACCCCGCTCCGCCTCCGCCCATCTCCGCCGAGCCGGGCAGGTGGGGCGGCAGCGTCTCCCCAGCGGCTCTGTCCTCATTCCGAGCTTCCCGGAGGGAGGGTTTGCATGAAGCTTAGCGACGTCGGGGGAGAGGGTGGGTTTCCTTATGAACACCGCCCCTCCCCCCTTTGGGTGTGCTCTGCAACGTTTCTTGTGGTTTCGAGTTTAAGTACTGGATGGGGAGCTGTAAATTATCATCTTGGGGAAGTACGGTTTAGCAGGGCGAGAACTTCAGTGCGAGGGCGAATTGCCTTTCAGAGTAGGGTGGGCGCTGTGCTGCTGCACAGGCCGTGGATGCACTAGAGCAGCTCAAGCTCACGGCTAGGAGCGAGCATCCAGCTCCACAGAGGGTGTGCTGGCCCCTGATGCTCGGCAGCCCGGCTAACATTGGGTATTTGCAGCGCTGAACAGTCCTTTAGGCTTGAGGTGAATGCAGTGTCTGGGACCCTGGATGGTTTTGCCTGTGTGTCAGAGCAAACTTTGTTTGCTGTATCAGTCCCGAGACCAGGGCTCGGGGTTTATTGTTTGCAGTCACAGAATGCTTTGGGTGTTTCTCCACCACCCCCTAGCAAGAAAGGAGGCGAAATAGAAGAGGGACAGATTCAAGTGCAGTTTTACCTTGGGTGCATAATATGTTCTGCAGTTTAATCTTAGGTTTGGTCAGTCGATAAGAAAATTTCTACATAATGTATGCACATGCTAAACTAAATAGGAGAAGTTTTAACTGTAAAAGGATTTAATAGAACATTTACGTCTGTCAGTGCAGTCATAGTTTTGAAGGGATTTTCTTTTATGTTTTGCTCTTTTTCTTGATGTAACAAAAGATCCATAACTTTAAGACCACTGATATTGGAGGTATCTTTGTGTACAAACTGCAAACATCAGGTTATAGAATTGTAATTATTACTAAATGTTTAAAATTGTATGTAGCTAGAAGGAATACAATTAAAGTGCTCAGTGGAAGTGACAGAATGAATCAGAGAAGCTTGGTGTTACAGAATGTAATTAAAGTACCAGTCTGTTTGGAGATATATGAAACAAATGCAATTAACCAGCTTGCTGGAACGACAGGAGCATGACATAATTTATTCAAGTTTTGTCATGGGGAACACATGTAGAACGTTTGTTCTGGTTTAGCCTTATGACGGTGGGGCAGTGCAGGTGAAGCACACAGCTAATTTAGAGCCAGACCATTAGAAAAAATGGCCAAGAAGCTCCTGGAATATATGTGATACTCCCCTTTTGTGGGAAGATATTGCAGGGACTGTCAAGTTTGCCTGCATTAACAACTCTCTGAAATAAATAAATAAAGAGCTTTGTGGATAGCACATCATGACCAAGTAGATATAAGCTGTTATTGTCGAAATGACTAACAAGTAGCTTTGAAGGAATACTGGCAGGCAAGCTTGGCACACAGTGCTTTTGTCTCTTTAGAAGCATAGTAATTACGATCACATCTTAGGCTGACATATACCACTAGTTGCTTTGAAAAGATCTCTATCAGCATCAGCACCATTTGTGATGCTTTAGTTTAAGAATAAAAGGCAAAACCCAACAGACTTCGTGTTTAATAGGTCCTTGGTTTGTTTTCTATGTTTGAAAGTTACCTCTTAGTGCATTTCTGGGTTTGAGGGGGTTTAGTTGTTAGGCTTGGCTGGGTGGTTTTGTTTTTTCTCTTGGCAAGAAGTCCAGACGTAGACACTGTAGCATTTGAGGCATGTTAACCGTACTTCTCCCTCTGATTTTATTTAGTGATTGAAAAGCAATACAGATCAGAATGATAATCTTTTTCTTCTAAAGTTATTTTTGCTGTCCATGGTTTTAGAACGCCTAAAAATCACACAGCTCAATGAAAGTGACCAAAAACATGTGCTACATACACATATGTAGATTTTAGGGGTTTTATTACTGTGCTTTTGATTTTCCTGTAACCCTGCCCATGTTCTTGCACTCTGATGAGTAAATAACTTCAATTCTCTTTTTCTTTAGCTATCAGTCTTGGTTATTGTTCTTGACACAAAGCAAACAAAGAAAAAAATCAAACACAAAAAATCCCAAATACCAAAATACACAGAGAGAGCTCCCCCAAACAAGCAACAAAACACCCCACTAGACAGAGTCTGCACCATAGAGTAAGTCACTAGCTATTGGAGTTAAAAGAGCTGATTATATGTGGGTTTTTTATAGTGTTCAATTGATTCTTCTTTCATTGTCCTGTGTTTTGTTATCCTTCTTCCAATAACTAATAAAGTTTAAAAGAAAAAATATTAACAGAAAAGGTAATACCTGATGTGAACACAGGTATTGGTGGGCCAGACCCTGGCCTGGTAGGACTCATAAGTACTTTCAATGAAAATGACAACCTTATATGTCAGAGCTGGCTTTTAGTCTCTTGAAAACTGCAAGTGTGATGCTCTTGAATGGGAGAAGGTGTTAAAGATATATGAGAATAATTCTTTTAAAACAGCATTTTATCACCATATTAATGTATTTCAAAAGCACTTCTCAATGAAAAGTGTGCATCTGAAATGGTGTGGTGGCTGAAACGTTCCGTATTTAGTTTCCTTTTTTTTTTTCTGGATTAATTTTACTTCTTCATGCCAGTGAGCTACACATCTGCGGTATTGTGCAGGTCCCTGTTGCCTGTTGGAGAACATGGCTTACATATAAAGCTGGAGTACATTGTTCCAGTAAATATTTGAGCTGACAGGGTCTTGATCTCTCATGTGAGTTTCGCTGTTGATGGATAACCTTTGCTTCTACGGAATTTGTGCATTTTAATGCCTTAAGAGTAAAATTTTGGAGAGTTTGCAGTTTTGTTCCTCTTACCTTGTTCTTCCATAGGACCCAATTCTGCAGAACATTTAGGTGCCTCCATCTCTTAGCCACAGTCTTGCTGAAGTTAATAAGAATTTAAACACATGTTCCAAGTTAATCATAGGCTTTAAAACTTTGCTGAGTAAGGATGAATTTATGCCTATGATGACAGGTTTTGCTGAATTAGTCTCAAGATTTTGCTTTCTTTACTTCCTGTCTTGTACGTCACCATTGCAGCAATGTGTTTTTCCATGCAGAAGATAAGCAATGAGGGAACCCTGTCATTGTACTTCCAGAGATGGAATTGCTTGAAAAGTTATATGATAATCCAGGTTCTTTGGTTTGCTTCTTTGCTAATTTGGAGCTCTGCAGAAGGTCTGATACTCCACAAATCTATCTGAAAAGTTGAAATTAAGGGTTTTTAAGCCTTTATCTGAGTTGCACTGACTTCAATAATCCTTCCATTAGGAGCTCTCTGTCATGATGGGATTAATGTTGCTGAGGGAAATGGAGTTTCAGCAATACAGGCTTAAAGATATGCAACCTTTAAAGTAGACAAAGAATGAAAGTACATTTTTAAGGATCCATAAAAAGTATCAAGGAGATGTGCCAAAAAGTGTGATGAGAGGAAAAGGAAGCCTTGGCTGGTCTGTCCAGTCAACTCCATTTGCAGGAGTCGCTTTTCCATAGCAATGCTGCATCGGCTCATAGCCCTGAATTCGAGGCGTGCTCTGTCCACTGCTGAACCATTTAGTGGCAATTATTGAAGAGTATGCAATGGCTTTTTAGCCATTTGTTACCCTTGAATTGCTATTCAAATATTGATCTGGGCTAAATAGATTGCTAACAGGTTCTGTGCATTCTGTTTCAGCCACCTAAGAGGATGCTGCTGTCAGGTTTTATCTGTTATCTCAGCTGGCATGGCAGAGCTTGCTCTTCCTGTGGCTGCCATCTGGCTCACACCTCTCACACCAACCTTGGGGAGGATACTTAGTGATCATATTGATGCTGTTTCTTGACAAGAGGCTCTGTTACTGGTGTGCTTTTCTACATTTCTATAGAAATCTCTTTATTTTGCAAGAAGAAAGCAGAAGAAAGCAAGTACTTGCTCTTGCCAAATAAATAAATAAATAAAATGTGTTGGCTTTTTGGTTATTTACATGTAACTGAAATTTTACAGTACCCTTTTATTGTTGCCTGAGGATTCTTGCACTTACGTTTTGACAGAACACATGCCTTGTATGTTCAAAACAATTTGTTTTGGTACGTGGACAGGTACAGGATCTGATCCTAAATCACTTCTTCAGAGAGAATGTTGAGGATACCTTTTATGCAGGATAGTTGTGTGGACTGTTAGTTATGAGATCTTTGGATGCAAAATATTTGTATAGAAGTAGAGATTTGCAGATGTGTATTTTAGTGTCACCATCTTTACTCTCACACCTGACTTCTGTTATAAATTTTGGACAACAATTGAACAGCTGAAGTTATAAGTTCAGAAATAAGACTGAGTTCAGTGTTGTCATCACCTCAAACCTTTTCCTTCACAAAATAACTGCTAATCACCCGTGGTTAATAACTTTCGTTGTTATAGTGGATAATTAATTAAGGCCCATTTATTTAGGTCCTGATTCTTCACCACTAAAAAATCTGTATGAGTTTTGCTGTTCACAGATGACTGGGAAAGCAGGTGATGTTATCTTGGCTTACTGTCATTGCAATCTTGCCACAAGATCGAGTTGGCTTCTTGTTACATGCAACAGTACAACAACTACAAAAATACTAGAGGGTACAAGTGCATATTGACGCATCAGTTCTGCTCACTGCTTTCTACCGTGCTCTCTTTTCTAGAGCAGAGTTTCCCTTTGTAACCAAAAAGCTGATTCTTGTGCTATGTTATGTATGTAAAGATATGCATTGTTAAAGTTTTTTCAAGCCAAAAGTTCATGAAGTAAAAAATGGCTTTTTAATTCCATCTCTGCAGCTTATCTTGGCATTGTTGCCATGGAAGAGATACAAGATGCTCTCTTAGTTTTATTAAAGTAATAGCCTTCATCAATAAATACATGAGCAACAATGGACAAACTAACCAGTGGTACCCATGTAATAACCTGCTGATACTTACATTGAACTGCTGTGCTTTGATGGCCAAGGCTTACTGAGATTCATATCTGGGTTCTGGACAAATGTTAAGTGGGGAAATTCATCTAAATGTTGTTCTGGCAGAAGTATCTTGTGCATGTGCATTGAACTTAAAGCTCTTTACCACTCTCCCCCAGTCATTTTTGATTTTTTTTTCCTGTGCAATTTTTTTTTTTCCGTAAACTAACTAAATAGTAGTTATTATCTGCAGATCCCTGACTTAATACATCTGTTTAACTGGGTTGTGAGAGAACGTTCTGCTTATGTACTAGATAGGTTGGCAAACATTCCTTGTTGCTTGTTTGCATTGCTGTTCCTACCAGGAGCCGTCATGTCTCTGGCTTGCTGATAACTGAAGGTCACCCTTATCTAGTGATTCCAGTGTGTATTTTGTAACCCATCGAGATTGTGTGCATGCAGGTGCTATTGCAGACTTCCAGTGCTGCTATTTGTCGTGGTTGTGGGGATACTCCTTTAGCTCTACATCCCTGAGTGATGACTGGAAGAACACAAAATGTCTTCGGATTCATTCCTCAGCATTTTCAGTTGCTCAGTGCACAAGACAATATTCCAAGCTTGGTTCAGAGCATCCTTAGTGATATGTGGTATTTGCTTGCAGAATTACCCTTGTCAGTGAGTCTTCATTGAACCACTTCTGTTCCAGCAGAATTCTTCAGTCTGATGACAGTGAAGGACCTGCTATTATTGTGCTACTTTATGCTTTGTTATATCCTGCTTTTACTTTCTCTCATCGCTTTTCCTCAGACTAGTTCGGAGAACAGTTTATTTGGTCTGATATATGAAAATGAACTGTTAGGATGAGTGGGGATGCCAGGAGCCAAGTATGGTCTCACTCATTAGAGACTACCTAGATGGTTGTGCCACCCTGTCTGTTGCAGCATATGGTCTTTTCGTTTGTATTTAGGCATTGCCTCTATAGCTTCAGTGCAGTGTGCCAAGGAGAGAAGAGCAGCTCTGTGATGTTCCTGTCATAAATGCAGATTGGACAAATAAATAAGGAATTAACGGCCAGCAGCAAGTTGTAAAACACAGCGAGCTGTGGTTCACTCATATTAATCACTTGCCATTGATTACGAGAGAAACTGAGTGGAAAAAATTGAACCTTTCAAAACCAAAATGTCAGGTAACTAACATCAGTCAACTTGTTCGTCATTCATAGTGGATGGAGGGACAGTTCATGCCAGGGTACCAGAGGTACATTTTTTATTGCTGTGAAAATGTCAAGAGTTAAAGTGCAGTTGTGAAAAGTATTCAGTGCTGGAGGAGCCCTATAATCATGGGTTCTCAGGCTGTCATTCTGTGCAGTTTTCAAGGTCCATATGTCCTGTAGCCCAGATGACTTCATCCTGGCAAATGGAGTGGTCAGTTTTAACAGTTTGTTTTATCCTGAAGAGAAGGGATAATTTCTTTCAGTATTACGAAAAATACAAATGGCATAGCAAAGCTGTTGGACTAAGCTAGTTGAAAAAAGTGTGTTTGCTTCACCTGGGCTGCCTTTCCCTAGAGAACTTGATCTCTTTGGGATTGTTGCTCCATAGTAGAGCCCGCAGGTAAAGCATCTGTGGGTGCATTCTCCTTCTTGCTTTCCAGGGTGTATTATGTCACCTTTGAGATGTGGAGATGCTTATTGTTCCTGCGTGTACAGTAGCACTGCCCCTCTCTGACAGTTTTCTGGAGAGAGGAATTACACTGTAAGCTGGGAGAAAGGGTGGAATAGTAGCCTGATTCCAGGTGCATGTCTTGATGGAGAGAGACACCCAGCAGAGGAGCTGGGTTAGTGTAGGGAATGAACAGGGGAGCAAAGCACCTTTGTCATGCTTACCAGGAGAGTGCTGATCCCTGAACACTTCAGGGTTGTTTCATACTCAGTGTGTTTAGGCTTTTATTGTTGCAATGTTATTTGTACATCACTTATCCATGAAGTGAATAAGCTTTTCTGTTAAATTGTTTTAGTCCAGTTTTGTTTGTAGTGGCTTCAAGAAAATACTGATTTGTAGTTTGATGCAGTGAACAAAGGTCTGTGCTGGCTTTAACCTGAGGCACTGCAGAAGTGCTGTGATAAATTGGCTGGGGCTTTTTGTATGTATGTTTTTATGATATGTAAGAAGAATTTAGTGGGCTGACTAAAATGGTTGGTTTATGTCAAGGCAACAGCTATTAAACAAAGGACTTTCAGTGGAAAAAAATTAACTCTCAGAAATACTGCAGGCTGCATTTTATCCTTGATCAATGCATCTGTTCTGTCACCAGACTGGATTTTAAATTATAATGCTTTGATTTTAAGCTAGTCACTTGTGACTTGGCTATTCAGATGTATGTCTGAATTACAAAATTCTGTGTTTGTTTTTCTTTTTCTTCTGCTTGAACTTGTTTGATCATCTTAAACTATGCAGTGTGGTCTTTACCAAATATGATCACACAATCTGTTCTGTAACATGTAAATCCTATCCAGGGCGTAAAATCTCAGCATTTAGAATAGGAGGATCCTATGATAAAATCGCCTTTTAGTTGTGCTGTTGTGTTTAAATTCCTAAGAATAGTTTTCTCTGTGTGTAGATCTAGATAAAAAAAAAACCCAAAACAACTGTGTGGAGAGATCATTAGAAGTGTGTATAGACATAAGTATAGAAAATAACTTTAGAAACTGTAAGGGATAGAATTTATGTCCCTGAAAGCAAAACTCTAAACCATAGTAGGAACCATTAAAGCACTGAATTAAAGGAAAATGAAATGTGACAAGTAGGCAAAGAGATATTTAATTAAATATGAATCAGTGTAAACCAGAACTGCTTATTATTGTTATTATTTACTGACTCTTTTTTGACAACTGCTCAATTTAGAATCAAATGCAAAAGAACATATGTCTGTCCTTGTATGAGCCTAAATATCTCTGTTCCCCCTTTCAGCAGACAACATGCCTTTTCCCCCCCTAAGTGATTTTTGGTTGCTAGGAGAAGTGCAGTGGTCTACCCTGCTCTTATCCAGCAGTAAAACTGAAAAGTATATTGAGGTAAAGAGAAGGGCAAAGCACAGTGTAGGCCATGAATCCCAACTTGTCTCTAATATGTCCACTTTATTCCCACTTTTTCTTTGAAAACTTTTGTTTTTACTAATGGTGTTTCTTTCCAGCTGATCTCTCGAAGCCATTCAGAAAGTAAAAAAAAAAAAAGAAAACTGTGCTGTTAAGAGTCCACTCAGAGGAACAAAAAAAGGAGGGGGAGACTTTGAGTCTTATTCATGGTGCCACAGTGGTAGCAATGCACAACTCAATGAATGGCTTCAGTCAGCTGCTGCTAAACCTGGGTGATTGATTCCTTCTGGTTTTTTGCTAGAGCTAGAAAAGCATGCAAAAAGTGTTCATAGTGCTCCTGCCAGTTTTAATGCAAGATATTGAAGTTGTTTACAAACTATTTCAAACAGCAGAATATTCAGTGTTCTTGAAGCATTCAAGTAGCAATGTTGTATTATGTGTGTTAAAATCAGAAAGGACTGTTAGTAATTGTGGTACTCATCTTCTAGTGTGTGAAACCCTTTATTCACTTTTTAAATCATGCTTTTTCAAATAATTGTGTGCTGTGGCAAGAATCACTTGACCATCACCTCCTATAATGATCTAAAAGTGGCCTTATCCAAATGTCATTGGCTTCTTTTAAACCTCGTCCATTAGAAATGGTTGTATGTGATGGTGTAACGGGTATAAATTATTTGGCAATATTGTCTATATTTAATAGATTATCAAAATCATGAGAGTTATGGCAGATTTCACTTGAAATTGATTGCAGGATGAATGTATAGACAATATAGTCTTTCCTCAAGTACTAAATGAAACTTAGCCTGGAGAGCAGTTTTAAAGCAATAATTGTATCTCTCAAGAAAGACTGCTGGAGAAGTCGTGTGTGAGTCCTGTGAGTGAGGAAACTGAACATGTGGCTGCAGAGATCTTTGATTTGGGCTGTGGAAACAGCTGACTGCTGGTGGACAGAACAGGCCCCTGTAGCATTCCTTACCAGGAGTAAGTGGTGAGTGGCCAAGGGTCTCATTACCAATTTAAAATGTTGTGTTGACTCAATTTAGTGACATGCAGATAATAAAGAAATTCAATGATGATGTACTTGGAAAAATAGCGTAGCAGCTTGTAACGATTTGTTATTCCCATGGGGACAAAATAGGTTTCACCCATATTTTCAAGGCTATTGGGTCACCTGGCAGTACTGGATTGAGTCCCAGTGTCATTTAATGGAATTTGTGTCTGTTTAGGTCAGGGCTGAATTTGCCCCCAGGGAAAAATGAAGATGGAAGAGTTGTAAGTTAAATTATAGGGAACTGGCTCTATCTTACAGGCTGCTAATGGCGGTGGGAGTGTGTGTGGTTCTTTTTTTTAATTTTTCTTCCTGATCCACACAGACTCTACGAGTAGTTTAAATACTATGCAAAGTACAGCTGAGTTTTCAGTTACTTCCATGAAAGCTGCAAGTGTCGAGACCAAGAATTTTCCCTCCATAAATCACAGCTGATGTTGCCTCAGTTATTCTTCAGTGCTACCCCCAAAGCATTGTTGTCTTTCCTCCTGCTGAGTCCTTCTTCCTACTGAGACCTGCACAGGGAAACAGACACGGTTTTGTCGCTGCACGCGGATATTGGTTAATGAATTTGGATTAGCTGTTAATATAAAGGTTGTGCCCAGTACCACTTAGGAACTCCATGGAAGAAGGAAAAGTGAGATTTCGTCTCCAAGAACATAGCTGATGGTGGGAGGGGTGTGAAGTTGTTTATAGTTGAGGAAGAAGGGTGACTTGAACTGTTTCTGCTGCTACTATATCTGTTTGTCTGACATCTAAAAACAAGGCAACTTTTCGGGTCCAGGAGGATCAGAATGGAAGAATTGTAGACAATTAAATATGCCTTCTAGTAATAATTTTCCTTCCTGTTACTTGGTAGTCCTGCCACATTGAATTATGAAGGAGAAAAAGGGTAGAGGGAGATTCAGCACTGCTCGTTTGGGACAGGGGCTGTGGGGGGAGCAGGCACTGCTGTGGTGAAGCACTGAGCAATGCCTGTCCTTCCTTGTCCTTCCCCTCAGTCCTAAGGTATGTGCCTCTGGGAGTCTAAACATGCTAGGGAAGGAGTCAGGAAAGAAGAGGTAGCTGTGGGCTTGTCTGAAATTAGGGGAAACCTCTTGTAAATGGTGTCATTTAGCTGAATATCTTTCCTTTTTTATTTCCTTATTCATGCAACTCAACATGCTGAAGGAAGGACCGTTCTCCAGAGATCTCATCTGTTCCCCAGAGCCCAATGCCTTTGTAGAATAAACTTCTTTCAGATTAAGTAGCCTACATCTATTTAAATAAAGAGCAGTTTATAGCTATGATATTGAAGTGGAAAAGCAAGTAAGGAAAGGTTTGCATACACTTTTCCATTCATATGAGACAAATCTGTGACCATTTCTTATACTTTCTTTCTCCCCTCCTTCTGTTTCCTAGCATTTTGCTATGATGAAAGATGTGTGACCTTCTTGTCAAGTTTCAAATATGAAATCTTCTCACTCTCAGTGCTTCACATTTCTAATTGTAGAACATTTTCCTCTGCATAGGCCAGAAAATGAGAAATGCCTTAGCTCACTACACAGAAATCAGTGGAGTTGAAACTTCTAGATTTATTCTAGGGCAGGGAAGAAAATGTGCTCTTACGTTTACAGATTTTCATTCCCTGTGCTTTTCATCTGCTCCATCTTCTTATTCATGTCACCTGCCTCCTTATATTTCATAGCTGAAGTTTGTTCTATCTTGTTTTCTTGTCAATTGCTTTAGTTTATTTTCCAGCTCCTGTTCTGTTCATTCTCCTTTGGCTGCTGTTTTCTAACCATGTTGCTTGAATGTGAAGAATTAAAGGACAGCAAGGGTTGGGGGGGGGGAAGGCAGTGTTGGTGAGGGAAGTACTATTGCAAGAAACTGTCCTTTGGCAGGGTTACTTGGTGAATTCTCTGCATAGATAAAGTTCTGTGAAGGCATAATCTTCTGGCATGCTTAACTAGCGCCTTGAGGAAATGAAAGTAAAATAAACTTAGAAAATTTACATGTGCAAGCCAGATTTTGTGTGAAGTTGGAAAGAGGTACCTTCCTGAAAATTAAACCATGTCTTAAGTCTTCCATTTAGTTTTGAAACATACAAGTTTCTCCTCTGTCATGGAGAATTGTCTCTTTCAGTCTAGTGAGAACTACAGATAACTATGTTTATACATGATTTATTAAGTTTCCTGTCCTTGCAAATGGTTGAACTTTCTTAATTTATGAAATTTTGAGACATAGAAGGATAATAAACTTTAAGTATCGCTGGCTGTTTTTTTTTTTTATATTCTAAAAAGTTGTAAGAAAAAAATAACATTAAAAGGTAAGAGATACTGGGTAAGCATAAACTGATTAGTAACAACATTCCAGGAAATTATTGTGCTGATACTACTCTTGAAATAATTGATATTATTTGAGGACTTGATTTCTGTTATGTTTATATAATCTATACATGATATATATGTATAAGAGAAGAGGAGACTGAGGAGACACCTCATTGGAGTGTTCAACATCCTCATGAGGGTAAGTAGAGGGGCAGACACTGATCTCTGTGACCAGTGATAGGACCCAAGGGAATGGCCTGAAGCTATGGCAGGAGGTTTAGGTTGGATATCAGGGAAAGATTCTTCCCCCAGAGGGTGGTTGGATACTGGAACAGCTCCCCAGGGCAGTGGTCACAGCACCAAGCCTGACAAAGCTTAAGAAGCTTTTGGACAACACTCTCAGGTACATGGTGGGATTCTTGGGGCTGTCCTGTGCATAGTTTATTTTATTATATATGAGCTTTTTTATAAATTGGTATTATATATAGAAAAGTAAACTATGATGGACTTTGATGATCCTTGTGGGTCCCTTCCAACTCAGAATATTCTGTGATTCTATGATAATGCAGCAAGTACTAAATATGTACTATACAAAATACTTTGTAAGAGAATTCTCTTAATTTTCTAAGTCAGCTGGATGAAATATTTATGAAACTTTGTTTTGTATTTTTTTTTAATTCACAGTTGATCCTAATCTTATTGAAGAACAACTTTTCTTTTTGTAGTGCAATGTAGATGAAACCCTGACTCAGCAGAAGATACTGGGAATTTTGTCATCAGCATCAGTGGGGCCACAGTTTTGGTTTTGTTGCGGTTGGCAAAGTGGGAGGTTAATGCTGAGACGGAAGTTTTGTTTGTTGGTTTGGTTTGGTTTGGTTTTGTTTTTATGATTATACAAAGCTTAAGAGAGTGACTTAAAACGAAATATAAAGTTGTAATCAGGAGGTTAACAGATACCAGAAGCTCCATTAGAAAACTAGTGGGAAACCAAGACAGTGATGTACAACAGATTAAGCACTAAGTGGTGCAGTCAGCAGCTTGAGAAAGAAGTCTGTAACACCATGAAAGCTACATTTATTTCATCTTCAAAGAGAGGCTGGCTGCTGACTTATGGTAACCACCTTTAGCTGCATCTGTCCTCAAGACTAAAAATTTTACTATTAGAGCAGCCAAAAATCTATTTTAAAACCAATTTGTTATAAATTTGCAAATTAGAAAAGCAGGGGCATTATTTGACAACAAATTCCTTTCATGCTTCTTAGCATTTGTATCCAGGTGTCTTACTAGACTGCTTGGTATTCCCAAAACAGGGATGAGGATGGAATAAATTCTGTCAGTTTTTGGATGAGGAGTTATAACTCTTGTGAATAATTATATTATAATATTTATAAGTTATAATTCTCCTGAATACAGAAGTTATCAGACATTTAAAGGGAATATAATCATTAAGGCTGAAAAAGAGCTCCAAGGTCAACAAGTGCAGCCTTTAACTGATCACCACCTAGCCAACTAAACCATAGCACTCAGTGCCAGTCATTTCTTGAACACTTTTAGGAACAGTCATTCCACCTCTTCCCTGAGCAGCCCATTCCAATGTTTACCAAGCCTTTCAGTGAAGAAATTGCTCAGCCTGGACACTGAGTACCTGGAAAGAAAATACATTCTTTAATAATCTATGCTGTGTCAGAAGACTTTTCAGATCACAATGTACTTTCCTATATATAAGCTTTTTTATAAATCAGTATGAATTGGTTGCATATGCATGTGATATAAATAAAACCTAACTGGATGTTATAAGCCAAAGAAATAAATCTGAAAATTATTCTATTGCATGTTGTATTCTTGGTGCAGCTGTCTTGGAGAGTTATAAATAGATATTGCTTATTACTTTCACTTGCATCTGTTTTTGCATTAAATGGCAAATGCAACTATTGTTAACAGACCTTAAAATCACTTGGAGGGTATTTACTTTGATCATTCTGAGGAAAATTATGAATGTCCTTGTTAAAATATTTGTTAATAGTGTCTGACCGTTGAAATAAGTAGATAAATTGTCAGTAAAAATGACTAAAGATTTTTTTTTCGTATCTTCAAGAAAGAAATTTTTTAGAGGGTTTGTAAGCACTTTTCCAAGTGCTTATACTGTGAGTTTCTTAGTGAAAAAAGACATATCCAAGAGGGGGGAAAAAAAAAATTCCAGTAGCAGTTTCAGAAAGTAACAAAGTAAAACAAAGATAATAGAGAAATAAATACTGTCTTACAGACCACCTTCTGCTCCTTTCCAAATACATCAAAATCAGCAAAAAATACTGCTGTAGTTTCAGTAACATCTTCTTTAAAAAAGTAGGTCTTGCTGGTTTTGTTTTACTTTTCCAGTAATGGAAGAGCTTTTGCTTTGTAAGAATTTTTGGAAGCTTTACTCACTGCCAGTAAATATGGCAAAAATAAGATAGATCACTCCACTAAAGTGTTTGAGTGTTCATGGAATGTACATGTTCATGGAATAGATAGATCACTCCACTAAAGTGTTTGAGTGTTCATGGAATGTACATGTTCATGGAATTACCTAACGTAATGTAGATGTCACTGGCTCTTGTTCCCCATCCTGCTCATGGGGGAGAATCAATACCTGTGCTTCAGAATCCTTCCCTTGATAAAATGAGCTGGACAGTGATGACAGACCTGGCTGTCTGGCACCGTGGCTGTCTCTTTGATAAACCAAATGCTCAGAATTTTAGAGAAATACTGTTAAAACATGGTGTTCCTGACACCTGGCACTTCTTACCCACACCAGTGAGACACTTTGGAGGTCAGTGAGATGACAGTTCAGAATTCAGAATATTGAGACTTAGTGAGATTCCTTATGATATAATAATAAAGTTACTATATGAAAATGTTATATATATATATGTTATATGAAATTATTAATAAAAAGTAGTAAATGGAGAGTGGTACAGTTGCTGAATTTTTTGCTAGATAGTTTTAACTTTTATTTGTATAAGCAGAGATTCACAGTGTACCTTACAATCAATATTTATATTTATTTCTAATCTTCCAAGTGGTGGGAGCAACAGAATTAGCCTTGCTGTAGAAACTGGAGAATACTTCCAAACAGTGGGAAGGATTAATAAAAAAAATCCTTCTGCAAAATTAGGTTTCATCTCAGCCTAGGTAGAACTAGGTATATAAAGCTTCTCCTTTCAAGGACAGAAGTTATTTATTTATTTGTTTACTTATCTCCAGCACCTATTTTAAAGTATAAGATACAATTTCATATTTAGAGATCCAAGTGACAACAGAGACCAAAAAAAACCCCAAACTCTTCAGACAAAACAGATTTTAAAATCCTTTCAAAAAATACTGAGCAATTTTCATGCCTGCAAGTAACAGACCTTGGATTTTGTTAAAAACTTACAGTGAATGGAATGGAGTTTATGTATTATAAATCTTAACTGCAGTTCGGAGAGCTATTACACAACCAAGGCAAAGAATCTTTTGGACCATAGATAAACTAGTCACTTAAACAATATAAAATTAAAATTCAATGAATATTTATCTGGTTTTATATTGAAAATGAGAGGGTGCAAGTCTTGAAAGTTGTAGCAAAACTGAGCTTGTGTCTAGGCACACAATTATAGCCGGTTCACTAGCTGGACATTCATGTAATGTTAAAACACGAAGTGCTAAAAGAAGGATCACTGTTGTATCTCAAAACCAGCACTTAAAACAACAAATAAAAGGAGTTAAATCTTTGCTCTGCTTTCACCCTCTTCATTGAGAGGCCTCTGAAAATAGAGATGTTGTAACTACTTGGTGTCTTAATTCTGTACACTCCATGAATTGCTGGTCCCCAGTTATAAAATACTGGTAATTCTAATTAAGTTGGTTTATCAGGGCCTATATATTGATGTCATACCTTGGATTTCATAGGCCAGTACTCCTCTAGCCATACCTTGTCACATTCATTTGCTTTCTACAAAGCTTGATAGGTAATGAGCTGCACCAGCTCTTGTGTGGCGTGAGGATGACATACATGAAGACGGCAATTGTCCTCTTCTGCAGTGGAGGGAGTTTAGGGTGGCTGTGTGACACAGGATGTGCCAGACTGTCTCCTTTTGCAGTCTTCTTGATTACTAGATCTTGGTGAAAACAATGAGGAATATTGTGGGCTCTAAACTGACAGAACTGCGGGATGTTCTCACACAGGGTTTGCCTGACTGTTGAATGACGCATTGGGAGGGTTGAAACAGCAGGAATGCCAGGTCCATAAATTTGGGTGGATTTATGAACCTTTATATTACAGACAGCTCTTGTCTGTGGGAATATTCTTTTGATGAATTAATTCTCTCATTCACTAATCTATGTTCCTTCATTTACTACTTCATTCTGTTGCGTTTGTGTGTGCTTTAAAATGCTTTTCAATTCAAGCAGCTCTTGGGTGAGTGGGAATCTGATGTCAGTCATTAGTGTTATTTGTAAGCTAGGAGTGATCTCTTAATTTGAGGAATTTCAATTATTGTCATGTGTCCTATTGATTAGGTTTTGTTATTTTAGGGCAATTGGCCATCTTTTCAAACCATAACAGGACTGTTGAAACTCAGCCACTGAAAAAATGGCACTAGCCTTTTTATTTTGTACAAGACCTAGAAGGCATAGAGTTTTGAGGGTAAAGATGTAATCTGAAAGATAACAATTTTAAAAATGGAGGAGTGAGATTTATATTTATTGTAAACAAGAGATACGGGTGGATAGTTGGATAAAGTGGTGGCCTTTCACCTTTAAGGCAACAGCTTAAATTAATCCTTAGATCCTAAGTTAATTGAGATAAATGGTTTTAGCTTTGTCCCTGGTGTAAAGTAGTCCATATTACAAAATTGCTGTACATCTGTTTGTGCAAACTTGGCATAATTGGCATTCTCTTAGGACTGAGTTGTCATTGAGAGTGGACTATTTCTTATTGCTTAGGAAGGTGTTCCCTGTAGGTCAGGGTAAATGTCATTGTTGGGTCTGTGAAGGAAATCTGCTCCTGCCTTTCTTAATAATCCCTAGCTGACAGATTTATCAGAAATGTTTTAAGTGCTATAGTTGTTCTTTTAAATAAAGTTAAAAAAAAAAACAAAACCAAACCACCTTTTGGTGTAAAGAAAGTAAATCACTAGGGACTGGACCTGATTTTCTTACATCTGGTAGAAATCCAGATGCTCAGAGATGTTAAAATTTCCTAACTTACCTTTTTCTCATGACAGATAGCCTTCAATGATGGTCTTGAACTTTATGAAAGACGGCCATGTGGAGAGAAAGATAAATTAATGTCAAATATATTATTATTTATGTAGGACTAGGTTGAACTTCAGTGAAGGAAAGCATGTGGCTTTCCTTCCCCATTTTCCTTGGAGGTTCTGTAGGAATTGCAATTCATCCTCTTTCCTATTATTAGTGAGACACTGGCACAGGTTGCCCAGAGAAACTGTGGGTGCCCCATCCCTGGAAGTGTTCAAAGCCAGGCTGGATGGGGCTCTGAGTAACCTGGTCTAGTGGAAAGTTCCCCTGTCCATGACAAGAGTGTTGGAACATGATGGTGCTTAAGGTTCCTTCAAATCCAAACCATTCTATGAATCTATTGTGTGTAGTTTTGGCATTTATGGACACGGTGTAATGGTTGACTTTAGATGTTAGGTTTGTTACTGGACTCAATGATGCAAAAAGTATTTTTTAACCCAGATGATTCTGTGATTCTTCCTCCAAGGGAAAAACAATTTGTATCATACTGCTCTTGGCTGAAGAGTTTTTGTTGTTTCCTGCTCTAGTATCTTCTGGACTGAACCTTTGGAGCTACACAGTCCTGTACCTCACTCTCTCAGCTGTCAGATGATCTGGAGGAGTGAAGGATCAAATACACACCTTTTACTCTGTGCCTCTTTTTTTACCCCAAGTGTCATGGGAGGTGTTGGGAGGCAGTGAAGGAAGCTGCATCCACATTTTGACCAATATTCTGTGTGGTGTTATTCAAAGCAGTGTTCCAGGTGTCAGTGTGCTAAGTGTTGTCTTTGCATACTTGGAGGACATGTTTTCCAAAAATCTTTAGATTTAGATGAGAAAAGGATTGCAAAATATATTTATGTCGTACAGGAATTGGGGAAAAACTTCCAGAATGGCAATGGGTATGCACTGAGTTCTGCTTGTTGTCTTGTGTTTTCAAGAAGAGAAGCAACTTCAAAATGGAATGTTGTTAAACTGCATATATTTTTATACATCTCTGAGTTAGTGAGGGAACAACTTACTAGAAGTCAGGGAAGATGGCTAGTGTTTTTCTAGTGCAGATTTGCTTATGTTCCTGTTTGAAAGTAGAATACAAATCTCATTTTTTTTGTATATTAAAAAGAAAAAGAAAGATTTTGAAAAAATATTTGCAAAACATTTCTAGCTTGTCAGATGTCATTTTATATGAAGAATTTGAAAATTACATCGCATAGTACTAGTTGGTTAATGTTTATAAAATATGGAGACATACAGTTGTAAAGGAATCAGAGAAACTGCCTCATATGTGTCCATAGCAGGATTATCTACAAGAAGTTAGAATAGGTATCTTAAATCAGTAAAGTTTGGGCTATGTATTTGGTCAAATTTAACATGTTTCAAAGTGTGCACTTTTTGTTTCAATAACTGGTGTCTGGGTGAACAGGAGGGGAGGAGAGAGGAGTGGGAGGAAAAAAGAAAAACAAAGAAAACACTTTTCTCCAGTTATCAAAATCGGCCCCCCCCAAAACATGGAATGAACTGTCCTATCATAATATTTCTGCTGCTCTAATTACTGTGATTGCTAAGGATAGGAGATGGATAGAAATTTGTGGTAAAATTCCATAGGTGTGCAGTTTTAATGAAAAAGGCATCTCATTTAGTATTTTGCTGTATCATGTGTGGAACTTACTGGCAGGAATTGGAGCTGTGAGCTGTTGTAAACCTTAAGTAGCTGAAAGGGATTAACCTTACACAGAGGATTTACTAATGAAGACATTGCACTTAGACACAGAAGGAAAGGAAAGTGAATTGTTGATCCAGAAATTATTCTATCTAGTTGTCCTAAATGCTTTTCTTCCCTTTCATTCTACTTATAAATTTAGTTTATTGTATAAATGTAATTGGCTCTTACTCTCCTGTGGTGTGTCCATGCTTTTGTAGTGGTTTCACAGTAGCTGGCAGTCAGTAAGGTACAGTCTATGGGCACAGAGACATGGCAGTCAAACTGTAGGCTGTGATGGCAACCTGTGCAGTTTTTCTTCTTCAGATACTTCATTTTCATATGCTTAGGACTAGATCCCACTACTTGAGCTAGTATATAATTTATTTTGAAAGGCTGATGCAGGTTATTTTAATCTTCTCTGGGATTAGTTTGCAGAAAAAAAAAAAATCTTTAATTGAATACCCCTGTTTTGCTTCTAGTCTGTAAACAACCCGTTAGCTTTGTAGCTGGAGGCCAGGTGAGAATGATCAAGGTTTAAAGAGGGAACACGAAATCAAAGCCTAAGCAGGAGCAAGAAGATTCCTATCAAAGCCTAAGCAGGAGCAAGAAGATTCTCCACTGAAATGCAGGAAGAGGTGGGGACAACTGCTTTCATGGTCAGTCTGTCTCTAAGTGCTGAGTTGTGCCATTATTATTTGGGAAGGGCAGGAGGTGCACATGGTTGGGTAGCCTCCTTTGTTAAATTAGGGGGTTTTTCCTGAAGGATTTGTGAGCTTGTTGGAACACACTAAATTTGTAGGCTGAGATTAAGCAAGTATCAAAAAATTAAGAAATCTGCCTGTTTGCCTCTGACTCCTTCCTTGCATTTTTACCTTATCAGCTGCAGGGTCTGTACTGAGACAGCCCTCCTAGAGCTCTATTTCACATGCATCTTTGCTGCAAAGGGTTGAAGCAGATTCTAATGCTAATACAGCATGAGGTAACTTTTTGTGCTTTACAAAATACTCTGGTTTTGTTACTTGTTTTAATATATGTTTATGCATATGCAAGTATATACTTGTAATTATTAAATGAGCTGTTGTGATATATGTGTTCTATTTTACTTGTAAGGAAAGATAAAAATGTTGTTTGTAACAAGGAATTCTGTTTTAAGGAGATTCAGTAGAAAAATGGAGAGTCACTTAAGAAGCAGTTTTTAAATAAGGAAGGGCAAAGCTATTGCTCTGGGAAACCAGAGTATGTTCTGTAAAGCTGTGTAAGCTATTAAGAGTGTGACATTCAAAAAGAAGTTTATTCAAGTTTTCCAGTATAGTAAATGGTCCTGCAAGTTATTAATGCTGGTCTTATGTGCTTTCCCATATACATTGTTTGTAAGTTATTTTATAGATTATTGCTATAGATTTTTTGTTTTGTAGATTACTGTTATTATTTCAATTTAATGAAAGTTCTTAACCATTATTATATATGATTAATTTTTTTCAAAATCATTAGTGTGTGGCTTGGGTTGCATCATAAAAGACTCTTGTTTTTTGTCTCATTGTCGATAAACAATGCATTTTTGGAAGATAAAAGAGTGGGACAAGCACTTTGAGGCTTCCAAGTTCCTAAGTGTTTGTGGCTTATTGACTTCCTGAGGTGCTGACTTTGTGGTTCACTT
The DNA here is from genome assembly GCA_013398275.1 of Promerops cafer. NCBI lineage: Eukaryota > Metazoa > Chordata > Aves > Passeriformes > Nectariniidae > Promerops > Promerops cafer. Next base: position 491,290 of record VZSE01010018.1, on the reverse strand, counting down.
CTGTGACTGTAGCCAGTTGTTTGGGTTTGGATTTTTTTTTTTTTTTGACCCAACACTTATTTGCTCTTTGCTTTTTGAGGTTTTTCTGATTAGAAGTAATAGAAGTGTTCCAGCAAACCATTTCCTGTATTATGAGCTGATAATCTGTCCCTACATCAGTTCTTTTGCCCAGTGTCATTAAAGAATACTGAGAGAATTTCAAGAATAACTAGAGGCATCTTTTTGTTCTTGCTACAGTCAAATGAAGTAATATTAACCAACATAAGCAGGGCACCTGATGAGCAGGGAACCAAAATGATTTTGAAGTGCAGACAATTCTGAAATTTATTGCACCACCATAGTGATTTTCTCAAAAAAGTCAGTGATATAATCATTTGAGGTGATTGCATTTGATACTGATGTTAACCTTTAGCATAGCTGATAAACTGACTTTCTACTGGCAGGCATCATTAATAGGAGGCTCTGTGCTGTCCTGAATAATTTTCCTCACAATTAGCAGCATTGATCTGGTAGGTGCAGCAGCAGCTGAAGTTCCTTGAGGCAATTGGGGAGGGAAAGTGGTTGAAACTCACCCTGAGCCACATCAGTTGTTCCCACTTGGCCATTACAGCAATTATATTTTACTAGTCCTGGTGTGTTGATTCTTAAAAGCAGTTTATTCCTCACACTTAGATATACTCAGATGCTTTCAGGGTAAGAAGTGAAAGACAAGGTTCAGCAAGCTATTCTGGGTAATATCATCTCTACTTGGTAAGCCATTCTGGAAATGAAGATAATCTGTAAATTACTTTTGGACAGAGACCCAGTGCCCTGGTATCTCAAATACAGTGAAAGCTGTGGGGGATTTTTTTGGGGAGCAGGACAGAGGGAGAAAGGATGAAATCATTTCTAGTTGAAAAGCTGCCTTTATGCAATTTTAAATTAATATTGATTAGTACTAATGGAGTGGGCTCTGGGAGAGGCTTTACATACCTCTTGTGCGTACTAATAAGGTCTCATCTCAGATGCACAAAAATCTCTTAAGGAAGTGAGTCATTTTTATCGAAGTTAGAAAAATCACTCTGAGCTTTTTGAGTGAGAATAACTCACCAAGTGAACAAGCTTCAAAGCAAAAGCTTGACAGTGATGTGGGGGTATAGCCTGGGAGCTGCAGAGCTGCTGAGGAGCACAGATGGGCAGTGGGGGGAGAGGGTGCTGTGTGAGACCATCCTGTGTTAAATGCAGGTCGTGATATGACTCTTGGTGTGAACCTTTCTTCATTACCCTTATTATCTAGGGTAAGAATTGGTGGTAATTCATTTTGACAAAAATCCAGTCTAGAGTTTTGGTGAAAAACAGCATCCTACCTAAAATGCATTTCAACTTTCATCCACCTTTCTGTTGGCTGTAACATTCTCTCAAATTATCTTCATTTTACTATGAAGAAGGGTTTCAACAGTTGGGCAGTGCTGGTCTTAAACTTGTATGGGTGAGGTAGAACAACATGGAAGTTTTAAAAGAAGAGATGAAAGCAGACTACAAAAGACAGATGGTTTACAGCTACTAAGTGCCTGCAAGACCATGCTAGGACTTGCACTCTATGAGGAGGAGTGCTGGAGGAAGCACTGTTTAGGATAGCAGTTTTTTGGTGCTTACTGTTTGCCGGGCTTTATTTGTCTTTCAGGGGTCATCTCACATGACAGCAGTTTCTATTTGTTGCTTTTTAATCAACTTGTTTAATATTAAGAATGCTTGAAAAGCAGTTAATGGCTTTTTTTGTTTGTTTGAGAAATAGAATGCAGGCAGTAAAGCAACATTTGACTGTTTTGATAAAGGTGACAGGAACACAAATGTGCAGTCCTGTAAGCAAATATAAATTATGGAGTCCCCATAAGTCCTTCAATACAGAAAGTTGTGTTGATCTTTGCAGTGCCTCCCACAATCTGAGGTGGTGTGGTTGGAGGCAGTGCACTTGTGTTTGAAGCATATAGCAAAGTCTTGTCTGAAGTTTGGTCTTCTCTGACAAAGTGTGGAATTCTTCTCAGATTGTTTTTCACCAGCATACAATGCAAAGAGAAGTGCTACTGTTTAGTAATCCATTCTTATTGAAATCAGTTGTGAAACTGATAAATTTATTCAAGTGTAAGAAAAGAGCAGTTATTTCCAGAGTAACTGTATCAGTAAATAAAACAACTGTTGATACTGTCAGCATTTTGCTTATTCTGTGTGATAAAAATTGGGGCATTATCCCTCTAGAGTGGGGGGATATAACATGCACATCCTGATTGAATGCTAGGTCTATTTTTTGGTATAAACCCTGCTCTGAAACATCATGGACCTTAATTTCTCAATCAGCTTACATTTGCTGCATCAATATTCTCAATATTCTTCCAGACTTACCATGTTGTTTTTCTCTTGGTGTTGTAGGAAAAAAACAATCTTGCTTATCCAACAATGAATTTTTGTGTCTCTCTGTATATGTGCATATATAATGTAAAAGTATAATGAATAGATACAGTTGTTAAATGGGCTTTTTGCATCTCCAAAGATATAAATTGGTTAAGATATTATCATATTAAAAACTAGTACTCTGGGAATTTCCATATGATGCATGTAAAATTAGTTTGAAACTATGAAACAGTGTTTGTTTTATGACTAAAGTAAAATTAGAGAAATCAGCTTGACAAACCAAAATGACCCCTCAGTGGCTCTAGAAACCTGGAGCTCCCTGAAATTTCAGGAGGACAGAGGGTAAAACTCAAACAGAGCAGATCAAGAAGTTGCAGCTATATCTTGCTTATGACTGTTCAGTGGCATAGCAGGAGGACAGTGACATTGGTCACACACTATTGTAAGCCATCTGTGCATGCAGGGCACAGGTCAGGAAGACACCTTGGTAAGCTGACAATGCTATTTGTTCCATGGGATTTCTATCAGTGGATCTCAAAATGCTTCACAAAGGAGTTGTGGCAACATCTGCATTTTCAAAATCGAAAAATTGAGGTTAGTGAAGTATCTGCCAGGTATGATAATGACAGTAGAGTCTGGAGTTGAACTCGTATCTCGTGTGTTCAGGAGCACATGTTGGGGCTGGACTGGTATCTGTACCCTGACAGAATGAATGTGGCTTGGAAAGAATTTATGAGCACAGAATCCAAGCAAATAAATGTGTTATCATCCACAGGGAGAACAAAAGCGTGACAGAAATAGAGAATGCTGTTTTGTAGCTCCCACTGTGTTTAGCTGTCCTAATATATGATATCCTGTCTCAAAGTGACAGAATTTCTTGTTTCTTTGATCCATAGGATAGCAAATCTGTGTGTATGGTGCTGTGCCACAAACATCAACATTTGGTGCTGTTCTGTTTTCGCACTCTTTTCTGTGAGGAAGCATCCAGCTTACTTGAACACCAGTAAGATTAATGAAAATAAGCGTCTAATGCCAGCTTAAGTCTGAAAATACTTCCAGGGGAGAACTTGAAAGGAAAATGATATATGTGATGGTCAAGGAAGTTATACTTTTTATAACAGCAGAAGAGTGAAGATCCCGTTAATATTGCTCAGTAAATGCATCTTGCTTTGTTTTTTGTTAGGAAGAGAATCAAATGTTCAGTTTTGGGGCACAATTTTACTTATTTTATTACATTTTAATGTAGCCTTTGAAAATCAGTTTTGCTTTGAAAGAGCACATTCTGCAGACTGTGATAATATCCCTTCCCTTAGGGAGCAGCAGCAGGAAAAAGCAAAGACTAATGGTAGGTATGTGTGAATTTAGTCCGGATGGAAATGCTCTTGGTAAAGATAATGTTAAACGGAAAATTTTACCCTAAAATAAGCAAGAAAGTTTTGCTTTGGGCTCTCAGATCTGAAGAGGGAAGTTACACAGTTATGAATATAAAAGAACTTCAGAAAGTTTGTAATGGAGTTAGGGAAGAAAATGTGTTGCAATCCAAAAAAATCAATAGTCAAATCATATGTAACAAGGATCAACATGGGAAATCATTGATGTGGCTTAGAAGAGCATTTTTGGGAATGCTATTATATCAGCTTTGCAAGAGAACAAAGTGAAGCTGAAGCTTCAATGGAATGGAAAGTTTGTGCCAGCTTTCTGCAGATGGCGGGGGCATTTAGGTTTTTAGAATGTGGAGTTCTAGGTCTCGTGATTTAAAACTATGTCAGCAAAGTAGGGACAACTCAAAGGTGATGACAAGAGATTAGCGAGAACTTGGAAGAAGTTTTAAGAGCAACGGAAAGAGAATATGCCAGAGGAGACAAAAAAAGAATCAGGAGGGCTATTGCTATCTTGGAAAGGTTTCTACTCATTTTTTCACACATTTCATCCTTTTTTCAGTCAAAATAATTTAGATGAGGCATAAAATTTTAAATGTCTGTATCTTACAAAAATAATGATGTAATGTTGCAAGTAATTTAACTAAACCTTGAAATTTAAAATTGGAGGTAACACACACACACACACACACAAAGGAAATGCATAGTTACATGTTAAAATGTAGAGCTGTAGTGATTACAAATCTTTGTGAAGAGTAACTGAATGTGGCCCAGCTAGATGTGATGCACTGGCATTATGTGCGTGATGTTATCCAGTGTGGAACCTTCTTTCTGGTACAATAATGGGAAGTACCTGCCATTTACGTAATTTTAAAGTCGACAGAATAAAGCTGGAGATCCGTCTGCAGGTGATGGATCAAGATGCTTAACAGTAAAAGAAAACATGCTGATTTCATCCTCAGTTGGTTACATGCACCAAAATCCATTTTGGAACATTATTTTAGGGCCAACGTTTTAGGCATTTAATACTGAGAACAAGTTGTGTTATACTGTAATAATTGCTATACTTTGATTTGCTATATAATTGATATATTTGGAGGAAGATGGAGATTGTGAAAAGGTCATGAAGAAATGGGAAGAGGTTTGCAAAGTATTGTTTTGGCTTGGCCTGATTATTTTGAGAGATGTTATTATATTACTTGTACAATGTTTTGTATTTTTACTTTAATAGTAGTGATAAAATCTACATGTTGTACTTGTTTCAATTAATTGTAACACAGTTTTTCTCTGTTAGGTAACTGGAGGGGTGATTTTTTTTTTTAACCATTTATTTATGTGATGTAAGAGATGGCTTAAAATTAGCACAGATGTGACACCATTTGAGAAATCATAGTGCACAGTGGCACTTTAAAGCTGAGGTGAAAATACTTAGGTGATGCCCTTTCAATTGAGACCATTTTTTCCCAAGAGAATTGAAATCTAATTAAACAGTTTTCTTTACTCCACATGAATTAAAAATTAATAAAAAAAAAATGTTCAGAACACACATTCAGGCATGGAAAGATGGAGGGGGCTGCATGATGAATCTGAGGTAAAAATAAAGAAGCCTTTCATTATTCATCACTTAATGACAGTTAGGAGAAAACTGCAATGTTTCGATAAATGAGAGATGTAAAATGCTGGTGTGAAGCTGTTCTCTTTCTCTCAAAGTAGAACACAAGACTCAACCAAGCTCCTCAATGAAAATGCTAATTCCACATGATTAATCCTTTCTTCTTTTCTGTCAACATGAATATTAAGTAACTTCCTTTCCAGGGTCACTGGGAAGTTGTAACTGTTTTGCTTGGGGTTCCCCTACCCTGAAACATAAAGCCTGACCTTAGGGCCTAAAATGACTCTTATTGTTTGTTTCTGCCTCTTTGAACTATTGCTCTTATTCCTCTCATTCTGGAGGAGGGAGGCAAGTGGTGGAACAAGCAGTCAGTGGCAATTACTGATACACCAGGAATAGGTTTTTTTCAACTGCTTTTAAGTGCCCAAGAGGCTTGACGTGGGAATGGTTCCCTATTGCCAGCGTCAGCCTGCTTTCACCTTCTGTTAAGTAAAGCATTAACCTTAACCTGGTTTTCTCTATATTTTTAAAAGAGTGTCTATGAGTATTTCATCTGGCACATCTGTGTAATTTGCAGAGCCTACTTATTTCTCCAAAACTTGTCTTCATAGGCCTAATACTCCAAAGTGTTGTATTGCCCAATGTGATGCAACCATACTCCTAAGTGGATGTTTTCCCTCCATTCCGTTTCACCTTTACGTATATAATAATATAGGCTTAAAGTTAAAAGACACAGTATTTTAGTTGCCTTGTACACAGAAGCTTATCAGTCGCTTTGATTTAAAAGTAAAATTTAATCTTTGCGGTGTTTTTGTTATTTTACCCAAAAACTTGTAATTGAAAGACTTGATGACGTGTGGATGACAGATTTTTGCCTTTTCATAGGAGACAAGGCTAATGAAACATTAAAAATAGATCAAATGGAGGCTTTCAAGGTAGGACTTATTCTCCTTACCTTGTGTAAGGAAAAGAAACAAGCCCTGGTTTCACAGCTCAGTCTTTGATGCAGTTCTTCATGGTGCGCTCAGTAAATCCGTAGCATAAAGATATTATTAAATCAATACAGGGATGGCTGTTATAAAAACTGATTTAAAAGATGGCTGTGCCCTGTGGATGCATTCTAGATAATAACTTGACCCTCTCTTTCCTTTATACTGTCCCTTAGTGACCTCTGCCACCTGCATACACTTCTGTTGCATTCCTCTCAGCTCCTAATCGTGCATTAGCACCAACTGTTTCTTTGGTGTGGAGGAGGCAGCAGATGTGGCACTTGTGCTTTGTAGGTTCTTTGACTCCTTTTAATGGTTAGGCACAGTGGCCCTTTTCTTTTTTTGTGAATATCTTCAATATCTTCAGGTTGAGCTGGCTTAGTGTGTAGTGGTGTCTCTTCTGGAGAGTGGAAGAGTCTCAAAATATGGCCATAGGTCACCATTGTCTGGGGTTTTTCCTGTTTATGGTAAACCATGATGTGTGTAAAAGTGTGATAACTTCCACTCAGAGGATGTTACATATGATTTATTTGTAAACTGAAACAAGCATACACACCTGAGTTCTGGAAATAAGTGTCAGTTTGTATTGTTTAAGTAATATGAAAGAAAATAATAATTTCTGCCTGTGCTTCACTCATTATAGAGTGAAGATCCCTTGAGACAGGCTATGTAAAATTAGGTTCTTCTGCAGACATAGGTATTAAGTGTATATCTGTGAGCAAACTGACTCAAGAGTTACGTTAGCATGCAAAAATTTGTTTTAGTATTTTTCTAAGCATTTTCACAGTGTTATGTATTCTCCCTTCTGCTAGGTTTCTATTTACTACTATGATTCTTGAAATATGTCTTTAAAGTAAATTATGTTCGTATCCATGAGTTTGTAAAAACACAGAGTGTATGATAGCATGTTATGGAGTGTTTTGTCTAGGAGCTGCTAAGGGATGCTGCTGATCAGTAAGAGGAGGTTGCAGACCTCTGCTTGACAGTTTCATTTTTAGTTCAGCATAAACTGAATGTATAAACTGAATTTATTTTAGTCCCTGCTTAGGCTATTTACATTCTGTCTCAAGATAGCTTTGGAAACCTGTTGTGCTTCTTGTATTATTTTCTCCACTTGTAATGTGGTATTACCTTGGAAGATCAGAATGTCTTGCTTTATGCTGACAATTGGAAGGCACAATGGAAGGGCCAGAGCTCTCCTGTTTGCTCTTTGTAACATGCCTAGGGAGGCTCTAATGTTTTAATTAAGTTTACTGGAACTGCTTTGAAGCAATTTTTTTTGTGATTACTCATCAGAAATGAATCATAGAATGTTTTGGGTTGGAAGAAGAATCATAGAGTGGTTTGGGTGGGAAGGGACATTAAAGGTCATCCAGTTCCAACGTCCCTGCCTTGGACAGGGACACCTTCCATCACACCAGGTGGCTCAGAAGTCCATCCAACCTGGATTTCAGCGCTTCCATGGATGGGGCATCCACAACTCCTCCAGGCAACAAGGTCTATAAGAAAAACAAGTACTCCATAGCTAAGCTCAGTGAGAGCTTTTGTGACTCTGGTATGTCTGGCCGCCTGCTTTAGAGAGAATTTGCATTTGGCTTTGGATGTTCAAATGTTCATTGGTTTCTTGTACCAGAGTACTTTTGCAATAGAGGGAAGTCTCTGCTTAATGTTTTAAGCTACGAGTGGGTTTGGTTTATGAGCAAAGCTGTATGTATGTCTGTAATACATCTATTTACTTGTGTAAATCCAGTGATATGTTTTGCGAAGTTTTTTTAACTTGTTAGTCTTCAGTTGTATGGAGGGTTCTCTTTGCCATTCTTGTTTGTCTTTTTCCCAAATGTGATTTGCTTTATGGGTGAAATGCCATTACGTTTATTTTCATTTCAAAACCTAAATATCATTACCCAGACACTACACTGTAGTTTTGCTCATCTGATGAGTAAAATTGTAATAATGCCATTATTGAAGCTACTGCCTCAGAGTAGTGTTCTTGCATTCCTTTTCATAAATAAAAATTAATTTTATTTTTACTTTACACATTCCTTGCATAGTTCCCACTGCTGCTAAACTTTCATTTCAAATCCAGGTTATAAAACTGGGAGAGATTTAACGTATTTAACAATCTTAGTTTTTCTAATGATTGTCTCCCTCTGCCAAATTTCCATGGACTGGTTTTAGATTGACACTAGAAATGATCACAAATGGTGTGATTTTTCCTGACCGTCATTTAGCGCTGATTCTGTGCACGTGGTTGAGGAGTGGCAGATGAACCAGGAGAAGCAAGGGGCTACATGTCTTAGTGTGATGAAGTGATATGTGTTGTAGATGAGACACGGGATTTGGGAAATGGGAATTATTGTGTATAATTCTACTATATATAGTGTATCACAGCCTGTTAGCTGGGAAAACAAAAGGCAAATTTGCTTGGTTGTCCATGCTATCATGTAGATGAATCATTAGTTGACATCTGTAAATAAAGGGTTACAATAGATAGCAATAAACTGATGTAAAGAAAGGCATCAACTGGTTTGCCACAGGGATCCTTTTATTTGGATTGTGTCTTGTTTAACATTTTCGTTAATAATCTGAACGAGTGGGTAAACTGCATGCTAATTAAATTCACAGATGATACTAAGCGGGGAGGTGTTGCAAACATAGGGTGGCCAGATTTTCTAAGTGAAAATCTGGACCACCTGTCATGGCAGGCAGAGAGGAAGGTTTTTAGCAGGGATAAGGGAGGGGGTGTGCACAGAAGGACTTGACAGCTTGTGGGAGGGGAAGAAAGACTGCCCACTCCACCCCCTCCTTAACCAAGCACACCCTCTCTTTCCTTCTTCAGCATCCTCTGGCTTGGATCCATTGTGTTTACACTGTTTTCTATCCCTAGGTTATAAAAAATTTACTAGGTACCTATTAGCTGGTAAGTGAAACCTCTTATTCAGGTGTAGATGGGAAAGATTGAGAGGAGGGGAGGAAGCAGTAGTGAGCTCCAGGCAAATCATTCTGTTAAGATCACTTTTCATCTACTGAAAATTTGGATGACACAAGTTTGGGTTTTTAAAATTATTTTTTAAGGTCAGGATTGCAGGCTTACCGTTCCATGTTAGTCTGATTTATATTGTTCTAAAAAATGGGAAGCAACAGATTTTATATATAATCTGTAATGGCAGAAGGATGTTACGCCTCTCTCTGAACCTGAGGATTGTTAGTAGCTGATCTTATGTAAGTGGTTGTGGGCCAACAAGAATGGGATGCAAGGGACTAAGTGCCAAGTGAAAGTTTTCTTTGCTCCTTTTGTTTCTGCTTGTGTGTGATGGAAGCTACTCTTGTTTCCCCTCCGCTGGCCCACCTTGTTCTTCCTTATGCCTCCCCCACTATTTATCAAGTGCCTGTTGCGTTTTCATCATTTCTCTTGGCTTAACATTGCTTGAGGAACACAAGTGCTACATTGGATGTTTTCCTTTCTGTTCTCCCAGGATTCTGAATAACAGACTTGAAAAAACTTTCTATCTTTGGCATATCTTTGTGATCATGTGAACACCTAAGCGATGCAATCCACTTTTTACTGAACATACCATCAGCTTTTTGGAGATGTCGTAGCATTGATCAAGGGGAAAGATCAATTGTGTTTTTAGAGAGGCACCCAGTTTTAAAGCAGTGGCACTTCTCTTCTTGCATTTTGCTTGAGGCTCAGAATTTTACCTTTTACTCCTCCTACTTATGATGTATTGGATAACCTGTGGCCCATAATGTCCTGGGAAGCTTTTTGTAGTCAGCAAGTTTGGCTTTGTTTGCATGTGTAGTTGTAGCATTGTGAAAGTTAATTTACTTGAGAGAGGACTGGAAGTTTTGGCAAAACAATGTGCTTTCTAATTTTCTCAGCATCTTGCACTTTTCTTGGAATTTTGTTTGGACGGCCACCGTGTTCTCTGCATATTCAATGGAAGCAGTGCCAAAACTCATGCAGTACAATATCGTGTGTAGATGTTTGTTATGTATTTAGCTGTAATGCAGTTTGGGGTTTGTTGCCTCAAACAATAGATGGTTCAAAGTGTAATGGCCATGTGACTAATGAGGAGCATGTCATGCTGCCTTCTTGAAGCGTTCCACTCTTGGCTTTTGTTTCCCAGGCATCTTTCCCTGGCAGTGTTATGCAAATTAACCAATTAATGACAGACAAAATGGCCTTCCTGCATCGCCATGCTTGTAATAAGAAGGGCAATGCTGTAAGTCACGTACCTATTCAGTGAGCTCTGTAGGCCACTGCCAGGGCATGATTAGCCTGACTGTGGAAGACAATTGCAGAGGCATCTGCTCGGTTAATTTTGAGAGAAAATTTACCAGATGGAGGCTGAAGATTTAAGTGATTAGAAGGTAGTAGATTGGAATACAAATTGGATTAAAAGAAATTAGATTGATATAAATCGAATTGAGTCACAACAGTTTGTGTTGTTTGTACCAAGGGGCAATGGATTATGGGAGAAGCAGATGCTCCAATGAGATAGGAATTAATGTGGCTTTGACGGTCCATCTGGGAAGGCCTGAATATCGAGTACATCCCTAATCTCTCTCTCCATTTATCAATGCCATAATGTTAATTAGTACTTCATTCATTAAGTTACTTACAGAGGAAAAAATCTCACCCTATAGCCCCTCTCTGCCTGAGGATTTGTTACTGCGCCAAGAAATGGAAATCTCTCTTTAGCGGAGCTAGTTACAGTTGACTGTTACACTAGACTTGTGTCATTTTCCTCAAGCTTGCTGCTGCTTTTGGCCTAAATGAAATTTATTGGGCTTTGTTTTGCAATAAACGGATCTTCATAAATCCAGCAGCATAGTTTTTGAAGTCCTTCCTTAATCTCTACAGCTAGCTACCACTAGCCAGCCTCCTTCTCACACATTTAAAAAGGTACAATGCATTTTATTTCATATAGTTGCATAGCATTGTGGCTAATGAACAAACTTTAGCTATGACATTAGTAGTGGGAGAAAATGAAGAAAATTTGTGTGTGTGCACCTCTAAGATCTTGGGTAGAGAAATGTGTGTGGAAGAAAAGTGCTCTACCTGAAACAGCTGATGTGGGGCATGTCCTCAGGTGTGCAAAACTGGCTGATGACAGAACTGTTTGATTTTAAGCACATTTCTCTTACTCTAGAAGATGAATATTTGGGATGTTTTTAACCTTGAAAGGTGACCTAAAATAATAGCTTGACGTTTTCTGGCTGAATGGGAAAAAACACAAAAGAAAAAAAAATACCTGTGAAATAGTTAACAAATATACCAGGATTGTGAAGGAATGGAGTTGAATTCTTTTTCTAGCCACTGTCTTCTGGAAATTTACATGAGATAATGCAAGGATGCTTAGCAAAAGTCAAGAGGACTTTTCACTCTTTCCTTCCCCAGGTGCACATGGAGGTGTGATGCAGAAAGGCTGTGTTATGATATTCACACAGTGCAGACACTGGCAAATGCTGGTCTCCATTTCAGCACCCTTGTAGTGTCAACCTTAAACTTTTCCTTGTATTTTCCCATATATATTTGATTTGTTTTCCTTCATGGCAAGGAAGCTTTGATTCTACTTCACTTGGAAAGCTGACTGCAATCCTTTAGTTATAAATCAGAGAAATATTAGATATAAAAACATGTTCTTGCTCTGTTTCTGGAACCTAAAATGACAGAGGCATCCACAAGGGTGTCTCACATTATGCTTATATGTTGTGGAGGAAATAAATTCTCTGCAAACTGGTTTTGCAGAAGAAAATATTGTTTTATCATGTTTGAGGGATTTTTATCTGTTGAAAATAAGTCAGTAAAAAAAAAAACAACAAGATCCTGTCTCCTGAAAAATTTATGATTTGTACCTCTAAGTGGAGAGTGTAGTAGGCATGGGCTGGCAAGAGGTTGGAATAGAGCAGAGCTGGGACAGCTGAATCAAGATGATCAAAGGGATATGTGCCATATGTCATCATATGCTCAGCAAGAAAAACTCATGGAAAGGAAGATAAAGGAGGGACATTGATGCTTATGGCATTTGTGTTCTCAAGCAACAGTCCTGCATGCTGAGGGCCTGCTTGCCAGGAAGTGCCTGGACATCTGTTTGCTGACGTGTAGTGAAAACCCTTTTTGCTTTGCTTGTGTCCACAGCGTTTTCCTTCCCTTTTAGCTGCCATTATCTCAATCCACAGGTCTCTTGCATTCCTTCTACTTTCTCCCCATCCCATGGGAGAGGGTGGTGAGTGAGCAGCTGGATTAGGCTGCCATTTGGGGCCAATCTACCGCTGTTTAAAGATGGAATTTTATTTCCTAAGTTTGTCTAGACAGTATTTGTTACATTCTCTAAATATAGTGGTTTAGAAGTCTAAGGTTACAGCTGAAAAGGTGGAATTATTTCCTCTATATTTTCTGCTTACTTCCTCTGCTGCTATTTTCACAATTTTTTTTGCTTACAGTAAACACCTTGAGAATTGCCTGGGAGTTTTTGTTTGTTTCACCTACAGTGCTGCCAGACACTCTTACTTGTGTGCTTCTGTGTAGTGCTGTTTGATGTAGAAAAACATGGAGTAAATAAATTACATTCTGGAAAGAAGCTCTCAGAAGGTTACAGCAGTCCCTTTGCAATTCCACAACAGGTGGTTGTTTATCAGTAATCCATGCTCCATTAGTAGAATCAACAGAGATCTCTATAAAAACAGGATAGACAACAGAGATTTCTTAGTCAGTGTCTGCAACTTCACTGTTTCGAAAAATCTCCCTCTTTTGAATACAGAAGGGATAAAATAATGCTGCAGAAAGATCCTGTGAAATGCATATTCCTTGAAAGGCAAGATTCTTCCACCACTAACAGCAAGGACCAATAAAACCTCTCACTGGACCCATGCCTTCAGCCTAAAGTACTAGGAAAAACTTCCCTAATTTGTGCCAGCTTTGGGTGTAAATATGTGGAACAGAAAAGGTGAGAGAAAAATCACTGAGGGCTGCTTAAAAAAAAAAAAGATCCGTAAGTTGGCATAGATACTGGAGTCTTTGTTTTTTGTCATCAGTCCCAGGAACATTAAATCTCATTTGGGCTGCAGAAGTTGCAGAATTGTGTTTTGTTATCTAATGGAACAGATAACCGGATGGCTTCTGAACAGGAGAATGGAAAGAGGAAAGATTCACCTTGTAAACGGGGCTGATGAACTATTCGGATTTAAAAAAAAGTCATTTTATTAGCTACAGGTATAATAGTAACGAGGTAGAAAAATGACCTTACAATCCACATGATGAGGTAAGTCAGGAATTGTGAAATGTGTATGGAGAGCAAACAAAAAGGAAAGGGACAAGGGAAAAGGTGGTGTTTTAAATTTTTTTTAAATTCTGGGGGGAGAGAGGGACACATACATGGGAGAGGATGTTGGGGCAGAGGAGCTCCAGATATTCTCTTAACAGAAGTTGCTCTCTCACATTACATATATATATAAATATACATATACAAAAGTCTATATAATTGTACTATAAATACATCAGGAGAAATTAGAGTTAGGACACTTAGATGTTTGTGCATGAATTTGAATTTTGCGTGAAGTTTCTTATTATTAGTGGTGAGAATTCCTTATACAAAGAGAATAAATTATATGAACTTCAGATATCAGTGTGATAACCATTGAAAAGCTGGTGACATTCTGGTGATCAAACTAAAAAAAAAGTGCAGTATTTGTAGTAGAATATTTACTTTCTAAACGTGGAAAAAACAACCAAAAAAACCCCCAAACACCAAACTTCTAAATATATAAAAAGACAAATGCATGCTGTAAAGTACTAATATAAAAACTGTGATCTTTTGTGCTTGGGATGTATGAGGTGTTTATGAACTTTACCTATATAGGCAGAAATAGCATGTGACTGAATTTTCTGTAGAAATTGTTTGTTTTCAAGCACTGAGTGGCTGAATGAGTTTTTAAAATGCCAGCTAGCAAAAGGTGAAATGAAGGGGCAATTATAAACATACCCCTAAGTCTTGGAGTGCCTGTACTTCTTCATTGGATTCTTTGTTGACGTAGGTAGGAGAGATACAGCTTGTGAGGAAGTTCATGCTCATTCCAAAAGCCTTCCACTTTTGAGCATATTTACTTTTGAGCTTATTTACTCAATATGAGGTTAGAAAAAGGATTAGAATGTTTCTTCACAGAGCTTGATCTATATTTTCATCCGTGGATGTTTGGAAAAAGTTTTCCAAATTAGTTGAAGTTTCCAAAGAGAGTCTTTGACAAATCACAAAGATATAATTTCTAGATTTCTAAACATTACAATATTACAATAAAGTTTTTGATATTTGTTGTACTACTTTAAATTTTATTGAGAGCTTCGCTGCAAAATTAATATTGATTGGCTGAAAGTTACTTGGAACTTTACAAAAGATTTCTTTAGGATGTTCGGGTCAAGTTTTAAGTCAAGTATTGATATTGTGTACTTCTAATTCCCTAGACATTGACAACTGGTGTGGTTCAGGGAGTCTTTGTGAGTGTCAGCAGAGAACATAGTGGCTGCAGGATAAAATTCAGAACATCAAAGTTCAAATGCCTGCTGTGCTTATAGTAGAGATCCCTCCTTCTGCAAAATATTATTTTAAGACTCCTTTAGATGGGTGAATTTATTTACGAATGTAGTCGGATTTCACAGATTGTAGCAATTTTATTTTAATCTGAGAACTATTTGACTCATGATTCTTGAAGGGATCTGAACCCGGTTGTCATTTAAAAGCTTTTTTATAGCTGCTCTTTTAGTTTAACACTGTTAAAATTGATGTGTTTTCTAATTGCTCTTTTTTAAACCTTTTAAATATCTCTTAATGTTGCCTTGGATGGTCATTATCATCTATCAATAGAAATCTTTTGAGTTGGGAGAGCCTGTGGTAATCAACCCTTCTATGCAAAAACAAAGTTTACTTGCTTCTAATGAGCCATTGGCTTCTCCAGTGGTATCAGGGAAGCTGCAAAGCTTCCCTTTGCCTGGCTGATAAGGAGCCATTGCCAGTTCCCCAGTGCTATGATAACATTATTGTATAATAAATTACTGTGTTGTCTGTAAGCAATATCTGCTTTTATACCTTCCATCCCTGACCTGAAAAAGAGCTGAAAGATGTTTTTAGAGTCGGGCATACATTTATGCTTTGCTTTGTTAAATTCCAGAGTGATTTGGAAAGGCTCCCAAGGGAAGAGCTGTTGTGCTTGAGTTCTTTTGGATATAAAGAGAGATTTTTTTTTTCTTTGATGCTTTTGTTATATGTTGTGTATATATCATAGAATAATTTGGATTAGAAGAGACTTCTGGAGGTCACCTGGCACTTGCAGGTGTGTGTACGTTGTGTAATTACAGATGTGGTATGTATCTACACACAGCATATAAATGCATATACGCACACATACACATAAACATTGTCCTTTTTGCTTTTCATAGCTGGAAGTGCTCTTCTTCTCTCCCCATCTTCTTCACTTCTTAAAGTAATTTTTATAATCTCATTATTTGGAGTCAGTGAACATTAATTAAACCCACACTTAAACTGGAGCAGCTATTCTAGTTTCAAAACTTAGAATTTTTTTGAGAAAGAACCTATAAGTGAAGGTGGTTTGGGTTTGATGGTTTTTTTTGTGTGTTTTTTTTGAGTGTATGGGTATTGGTGTATTATTAAATATTGGTGTGTTATTAAGCAAATAATTATCTGTTATCTTCTTTCAGGGAGCATAGCTCTGGTAGATATTTTATTTCTTGACTTGAACTCTAAACCATACTGCTTTGCAATAAACAAATCGATGTAACTTTCTCATTGAAGCAGTGACTTGTATTTATAACATCACTTTTCACCTGGGGAAAAAGGATTAATCATTTGCCTGCGAATCTATATTTCAGTTTTCAGGGCTGTTGTTCTCAATCCTGCTCTCTTGACTGCATTCTTAACATGCTGTTCCATCCCAGGCAGTGTGCTGGAAATAAATTTAGAGGTGTGTTAAGACTCTGCAAAAAAAGTGAAATGTGACACTTGAATGCTGGTATGGGATGAGAAACCAGTTGAAGAAAACTGAATTAGAGTAAAATTGCATTAAGCCCTTATATCAATTTTGGAATGCTTCCTCTGAAATAATTTTATATAAGGAATAGGGTGCTTATACTGTGGCACTGGATTATTGTCCACATTACAAAAAAAAAAAAAAGTATTTTGTTTGCAGTGTTTCTTTACTAGTAAAGTTGATTACACCTTTTTTAGCAAAGTCGCAGTTTGGTACAAGAGAAACTTAATGAAATCAACCTTCCAGTAAGTTTTGGTCAATGTTTTTAATGACAGTTATTGATCTCTCTTGTCAGCATTTCCTGCTCTCCCTCTTGGCAGACACACTCTATAGGAAAGGTGACTTATCTGCAGGCACATGTCCTGGGGAGGTTAGTTTAATGGATTAATTCTGCTCAAGGAAAAGCTTTCAGAGGACCTTGTCATAGCTGACACAGCTTTGAACAAAAACCTTACCTTGGAAGCAGTTGTATCACTGGAGTCTTTTCGCATATGCCAAATCTCGGAAGAGAGGGAGAGTCTGTAAAGTATAAATTTGCAGAATGTTGTCCCTGCCATGTCACTTTGCCTAGTGGAATGCATGTCAAATAATCAGCCTGGTGCCAGCGCATCAGCCTGTATTCCAGTTAAGTTTTCTCATTACCTTGACTTTTTTTCATGTTATGTTTTGTTTGAACTAAGATGTGACTGACTGGATCTCTTCTTGAGATCTCGGCTTGCCTTCAGTCAATTCTGTGCCTAAAAGGGTGGTGAAAGCAACAGACTTATTCATTACATCAAACAAATGTGTGCAATAAGTGTTTCTGATAAGTACTTGTCTTGTGAAACAAGGCATACGAAGAAGTGGGAAAATGAATAGTGACTGTCCTGCAGTAGATTTAACTAAGTAGCTGTGGGATTGTCTTTGTATAGTCTGCGTAAGTCAAAAAAAGAGCTGGAGCCTGGCCCTGTGACAGATCTGATGTAGCCAGAAGAGCTTCTGCAGATACTTCTGTAGCTGTCCATCCATTTAAAGCACATTATTCTTTAAATTCAGATTTTAATACCTTGCTTTCAGTTTCATTTTTTCTTAATTGTTGCAGTGAAAATAAACGAAGATTCTAGCATAAAAGAAGGTTCTTAGGCATTAAATATAACTTTGGAGCTGTGCTCTCTGTAGAGTCAAATGTACACAGGGCCTTTTCTTCCTGTATCTATAGCTTTCTGTTGTAGGAGATTTATTTTTTCCTATCACAGTTTTGCTGTTTGTCTTCTTGATAAACAGTCCTTTTGCACTGTCTCAGGGAGAACATGTGTTGTTGGCAAACTCTTGGAGGGAATGCATTCAAAATGCTATCAGAGGCATGAAATAACTAATAACTCATATGAGGAGCAGCTGAGGGAGCTGGGGCTGTTTAGCCTGGAGAAAAGGAAGCTCAGGAGTGGCTTTATGAATCTCTACAAGTCCCTGAAAGGAGAGTGCAGCCAGGTGGGAGTCAAGTCTCTTCTCCCAGACAAGCAGCAACAGGAGAAGGGGACACAGTCTTAAGCTGTGCCAGGGTTGGTTCAGGCTGGGCAACAGGAAACATTTCTTTACAGGAAGGGTTGTTAAACATTGGAATGGGCTGCCCAGGGAGGTGGTGGAGTCACGATCCCTAGAGATGTTCAAGAAATGACTGGATGTGGCACCATGATCTAGTTGACAGAGTGGTGGCTGGTAAAAGTTTGGACTTGACTATCCTGGAGGTCTTGTCCAACCTAAAGGATTTTGTGACTCTGTGATATATTATGAGTTTGTCTTTCAAGTTCCATTGTTGCAACAACTTCTGTTGCTCTCGTTGGCAATACTTGCTTTCTGAACTTAATATACAATACACTTGTTCAGCGTGACCTGTTAGAACTCTTGAACTGGAAATATTTCAAATATATGACACAACACAAAACATCACATCCCATTTTAAGCATCCCTTTCACAGCTGTAGCATGAGAACAGGGGCAGATTGGAGAGTAGGTGGCAGCTCTGTAGTAGGGATGATCTCTGATGTCCATACTGTTAATTGACTGTTGGTCCTGTTATTGAAAATCTAGTCCCAGCTTTCTGTTTTTATCCAAGTGTATTAAAGCTATGTGTTTGGAATGTTAAAGGAATCAAAATAGGAACGATATAAAAGGAGTAGTAGTCTTGTAGGTCAGCTGAGGAAGAGCTTTCCTATATATAGGAAGTCAGGTAGGTAAAAGTTGGAAAAGAGTTAGAGATGCAAATGAATGGGATGTCAGATGGTAACAAGTGATGACAGATGCTGATAACGTCAGAGGGGGAAAGAGAATTCTGACGAGGTTCTTGAAGGCAGTTCAGAAATCTATATTATGAAATACCATCTCAGTGTGTTAACATGTAAACTAATGCAATACTGTTTTTTCTTTAAAATTGTTCAATGGTTACAGTACAATCGCTAGCCTGTCTCTTAACCACTGTTGGCCCAGTAGCCATGAATGTTTTTTTGACTTGAGAAATGAGTTAAATGTCTCTGAATTTAGTCTGTACTGTTGCTTTTCTGGTATGACAGACCATTAGCTTTGTAGCTGCTTATTTAGAGTAGGCTTAATAGATTATATCAATGTTTGGTCTTTATGTGAAGTAAATTAAAACTGGAAGAATGTGAAGTGCAATAAATGAAAGTCTCTTCCTAGAAGTTTGAAAGATAGTGGACTAGGAGGATGAGAAAGTGAATTGCCAAATGCCTTTTTCTATGATGATTTGTGTATGTTACACAGAGAGCACATGATTTACTTGAAGCCTTCCAGGCCTTTCCACCTGAAGAGAGCCTGCAAGAAAGATGGAGAGGGACTTTTTACAAGAGCATGGAGTGACAGGACAAGGGGAATGGCTTCAAACTGACGGAGAGTGGGTTTGGATTAGATGTTAGAATGAAATTCTTAACTGTGAGGGTGGTGAGGCACTGGAACAGGTTACACAGAGAAGTTGTGGATGCCCCATCCCTGGAAGGTTGGACAGAGCTCTGAGCAACCTGGTCGAGTCATGGCAGGGGGGGTTGGAATTAGATGATCTTTAGGGACCCAGACCATTCTGTGATTCCTCTTAGGATAGGGATTACATAGTGACTCTGAGGAAATGCAGTAAAAAAGAATATTGACTCTTTGCTTTAGTTTCCTTTCCTGCTTGCACCTTTGTCTACAGCAAATCTGTTTCATTTATTAATAAAAATTCTCACATCCAATTAATTTTTTAGGGTTATTTGACTGTAGGATAAGCCAGGCTAAACTGAAAATAATAGGCCTTCTGCTGATATGCTACCAGTGTGGCTGTAACTATATTGTACACTGGATCCCTGAGGAGACTTGTGAGGAAGTCTGTGCATATAAAAGCAAATCCATGAGGCTCGGTGGTAGTTGTGGGAGACAACCTGACTTAGGTGGCACCCTGATGTTGAAGCAGCCAAAATGAATGAGTGATTGTTGTTTTTACACATCCCAAAGGAGTAGTCTTGGAGGTGATTCTCAGGGATTGTCTTGTCCAACGCATCTGAATTAAGTTAAAGTAGGGGAGTGGAAGAGCAGAGTGTTGACACCTGAAGTACAGTGTGCAGGCTACATTTTTTTTCTTCTTTTGTCAGTGTTCCTCACTTTTCTTACTTTCTTTCCCTACTTTGGTTAGGAATAGGTAAGTACATAAATCCATAAGACAGGAAGGAGAGTGTAAGAAGTGTTGCGGAATATATTTCAATACGTGTGCTGTACAGGGACATATAAATAACTATAGCCTTCTTTGCTTTTTTGTGACAAAATGTGTCCCCCAGCAGTTTCCTCTTGCTTGGTTCCAATATGAGGCTGGGCTTCTCTTGCTCAGTGTCCTGACCTCAAAGGACATTAGCAGTGACTGCTGCAGAAATAATTCACATAAAGGTAGATATGAATGCAAATGTTCTTTGCTTGTGAAGTGACAGTTTATCACAAATCTATAATATCACCAGTTATTATGAGAACCACAGTGTTTCCTATCAGTCAGCATTTATCAGGTCAGCAATTATCAGTAGTTAGCAGCCTCTGGTATCTGAAAATGAAAGCTGTGTTTGTTAGAGTGACAAAACATTGTATTGCAGTATCTTAGGCAATGTAAGTTGATAACTCGATGTTCAATTTAAAATGAAGATTAATTTTATCACACATAAACAATGCCTCAGCACACCATTAAGCTGGCCATGAGCTGGCCATGAGCGCTGGCACCGTGGAAAGCCAAACGTGTGCTGGGCTGCACCCAGAGCCCCGTGGGCAGCAGGGCAGGGAGGGGATTCTGCCCCTCTGCCCCGCTCTGCTGAGACCCCACCTGCAGGGCTGCATCCAGCTCTGGGCTCCCAGCACAGGAAGGACAGGGACCTGCTGGAGCCAGGCCAGAGGAGGCACCAAGGTGATCAGAGGGATGGAGCAGATCTGCTGGGAGAAAAGGCTGAGAGAATTGGGATTTGTTCAGCCTAGGGAAGAGAAGACTTTGGGGTGGTCTAATGGTGGTCTAATTGTGACCTGCCTGTGTAGGTACCTGAAGGGAACCTAAAGGAAAGATGGAGAGAGATGTTTTACAAGAGCCTGAAGTGACAGGACAAGGGGGTACGATTAAACTGAGCGTAGGTTTAGATTGGATATTAGGAAGAAATTCTTGACTGTGAGGGTGGTGGGGCACTGGAACACTCCTGTGGAATAGTTCTAACAATTCTGGTATTGTAAGAATTTTGGTTTTGCCCACCAGCATGTAAAAGCTCATGTGAAGCCATTGCAGTCTATCATGGTAAAGACTTAAGGGGCCCTAAACTCAGGGGTTGCCCATATGCTCTGTGCATGCACCAGATGGAAATCCTGGGGGAAGGAATGGAAAAGGAAGCTCTATGGGTAGCCCAAGATACACCACAGCTGCCTGCTTAAGGTCATGGTTGCATCTTGCTCTGCAGTAAAATATCTTCTGCCCAGACAGCTCATTGGGTTAAGAGAATTTCTGTTCCTTCTAAATGAGGTTGTACTTGTAAGAGAATTGGGCAAGACCATAGTGAAAGAATCAAAGGTAGAATCAAACACCACTTGTGTCTGTTTCTTTCTGATGTGCAGTGTCTAGAGACAGGCAATGGAGCCAAATTTTTGATTTCCTTTGTTATTTCTAAATCAGCATAACCTTTGGGAATACCTGTTGGTGCTCAGTTCACTTTGGAAGGAGGGAGTTTGGTGTGCTCTGGGAATGATCTTGTGTGCATTTTGCTTCCCCTCTCCTCTAAGTGCATGATGAGGGGAATTCCTTGTAGCCCTGGATAGCTGAAGGTGCACCCAGCCATCACAGGAATGTGTGGTCTGATCCCCCCTTAAAACATCTCCTGAGCCTTTCTCCTTGCACATTGGCATGGTCCTGGCTGTTCACATCTCAGCCCTCTCTTGTGCACAAATTGCTTAAGTAGGGTAGAGTGAGTAAGCACCAGTTTTGTGATAAACATTAGTACTGAAGAGGAAGAATCAGCCCTATTGTGACCTGAGGAGGGGTTTTTAATTGGGTTGTGTAAGGTATAAGGTTAAACTTTTTATGGGAGAAAGCTTTTTGCACAGCTTTAAACATGACCTCTAAGTCTGTATAGGATATACTTCTAGGAGTTCTGAACACTAACAACAAACCTTTGTGTACAAGAAGACTAATATTTTGGATTTGTGTTTTTCATTTCTTGCTACTAATTTTGTTACCCTGTGTTATCTATTTATCAAAAATCAGTTGTATCTGTTCTCTGCCTAAAGTCCCTCTCATGTTGCAGAGACACCTCAGCTTTCCTTTTTTTCCTGATACTGTTAATAGAAATTTCTTAACACAACTAGTGGGATTTTGTTTGCTATATGAGAATAAGCAATGAATTAAGTTGGTAGACTTGCATCTGGAGTATTATAAATAGAAATGTTTCTAATCAGAGTATGTAGTTGGATTTTTAGTCCCATGTGCTGTCAGATGTTTATATTTTACTTTAATGGTGATTTCAGTCTTTTTTGATATTGTGTATGGGATCATGGACTAGGTTATTTTTTAGCTGGAGATTCTTCTATTAGATTTTTTTGTTGTTGTTGCTGGTAGAAGTGAGAATAAAATATATCTTTCGCTTCCAAATGTCCCATAAGTTTCTCTGCTTAGCTATAGATTATGGGGTTTTTTCATGTACAGGCATTGCAGATTATGGATTTCTTTGCTATTCTAGTAATAGAATCTTGAAGCCACTGAAAGAACCAATTTGTGCAACAGCAATGTAACACTTAACTGCAGTGGCAAGCCTGAGTTTAATGACCTGAGTGTTAGTAAAACAGAAGTCCAAAGGTGGATTCACTCTGTTGAATGGATCCTTATGCCTTTCCTCATAACTTTTGCAGTAAATGAGGCATTGAAAATATTTTAAAGTATGTAGAGCCTAGACTGTAATTAAGAAATTGATGTTAAATTGCTTTTCTACAACTCAGCAAAACTGCTGATCAGAAAATTGAGACAAATGTTTCACGAACCTGAAGAAGCTGGTTTACCTTGTATTTAAGAAGTACAGACCAATTGTAGCAGCATAGCAGCTCCACTCAAAGCATTTTTAGGATCCATGCTAGAAAAGATTACTTTTGAGACACAAACTGCTGTGACTGTTGCAGAAATATTTTTTCTGTGCTCATGTAGTCTAATTAGATCTGCAGGAGTGGAGAGTGTCTGTACTATTAATGAGGAAGGAAGCATTCAAGGCCAGGTTGGATGGGGCTCTGAGCAACCTGGTCTAGTGGAAGGTGTCCCTGCCCATGGTAGGGGGTTGAAATGAGATGAGCGTAAAAGTCCCTTCCAACCCAGGCCATTCTATGATTCTCTGCCTATAGTGTATTTATGTGTGTGTATGTATGTGTGTATACATGCAGTCCTGGAACTGAAAATTTCTAAAGCGAGCTGATGTTTGAGATTGCCCTTTTGGCTTTCCTTTTTCTCCTTCTCTTTCCATACTGGGACTGTTTGTGGAAAAGGGATAAAAAGTGTACATGTTAAACTGCAAAGAACTGTTAACTAATAGGGGTGATAAGGTACCGTGGTTTTGGATGTCCTCCTATTGAATCTGGCAGATGAAAGGATGAGAAAGCAGTAGCTATGAGGGGAATCCTGAAGCATACAAGTGATCCAGAAGTAAATGTAAATAGGAAGATTTTCAGGGGGAAAAAAAAAGATTGTCATACAGGTATGTGTAAGGGATCCTCCTCTAAGCACAGTCTGGTCTGGGTTTGATAACACTATAGAGGGTTATCTCTGTTAGTCCATCTTTTAGGTAGGGGAGCATCTGATACAGTCTCTGATATCAGACAAAGCAATTTCAGATGTTGTATAGGTTTTCTTTTTTTAATTTTTTGAGTTTTTGTAACATTAAAGGAGCAACTTGCGAGAGCTCTTTGTGACACCTAAAGCACAAATAAATTGTTCTCTCTTCCCTCTGTCCTTTTCTTTAGGATCCCGTCTCCGCCAAGAGGACTTTCCACCACGGATTGTTGAGCATCCTTCAGATGTGATAGTATCTAAAGGAGAGCCAACGACTCTGAACTGCAAGGCAGAGGGAAGGCCGACCCCCACCATCGAGTGGTACAAGGATGGCGAGCGGGTGGAAACGGACAAGGACGACCCGCGCTCCCACCGGATGCTGCTGCCCAGCGGATCTTTATTTTTCTTACGCATCGTGCACGGGCGCAGGAGTAAACCTGACGAGGGAAGCTACGTTTGCGTAGCAAGGAACTACCTTGGAGAAGCTGTGAGTCGCAATGCATCTCTGGAAGTGGCATGTGAGTAGTTTTATTTGTTTAGTATTCTGTAAAACTTCATAGCGACTTCTGTGCTGTCACCCAGCACTTGCACACAGCATCCTGGGAGATAACAAATGGGGATAAGTACAGCATTTTGTCATTAGCTGTTGCTCTTAGTCAAGGCATTTTCACATGTGTTTGTTCAGTAGCAGTGACCGTACAGAGTAAGTGATTTATACTGAAATGAGGCTCTAGCCAGAGTATAATCATAATTGGCAAACGTGGACTAAGGATAATCTTTCTCTGAAGCATAATCTAGTTTTTAAATCATGTATAGAGTTGGTTATACTGGAACTAATGTGGAAAAATACCTATCATTTAATCTAAGGTGCTCTGTCTGTTTCTCTTTATCGTATCATCTGTTACCTCAACAGAAGCAGACAGCATCTTGGTGACTCATGTTCTGTAGTGCTGGAAACCTCAATATATGCTCCTTGATCATAAATTTGACCCAGGCCTCATTCATTATGTGAATGGCAAGTGAAATTGTTGGCCATTTCTCATATCATCCAGAGCAGTCTTGGTCTTTATCGATTCTCTTCGTCTTAACAGAGAAGTCAACAGGGCTCTTTCAGAGCCCACCTGGCATGAGTAGTCTGCTTCCAGTAGAGTTAGCAGATACATTCATTATATTCACAGCAAACAAGCTCATCAGACATAAAATATAATCAGCTGCACATGTTTTTTTTTGCTGCTTAGGTATATGGGTTGAATCAACACTGATCTTTTTATTCAGAATGTGCATCTTCACATGAAATTGAATTTTAGTAGATTTATGAGTGCTCTCTTCTTGCTGGGCTTGAGTTTTTCACCCATAGCTCTTCATCTGACAGTAGCTTCCCTAAAATGTGTTTGAAGCAGGGCTTTAGAACAAATTTGTATTGCTGAGTTGATGAAGAATGGATTTAAGTCCACAGTAGATGGTATGTTTAAAGGGAAGAAGTGCAGAAGATAAATCTTTGTTCCTAATGCAGTTGTCAGACTTTCATAGCTGATATGGTGTGATCTTGAGGCTTCTGTTTTCTCAGAAATTGCAGAAAATGTCATTTTTGAAATATTTAAATGGTGGAATAAACCAGGTAGAACAGACTTGTTCTCTACGTTTCACCTGTTGTAACCTAGATTCAAAACTGTAAAACAAAAAATGAAAACAGTTTTGGCACACTATCAAAGCCGAAGTATATGTGCTAGCAAATGCATCACAGAAAGTTTTTCAGTTTTGGTTAGTATTTGGGAGTTGAGGAGAGACCAGTTTAAGGAAGGCTGAAATCTGGGTGAGTATTCCTAGATAAATTTACTGGATTATTTGTGTCTTTGTATATGTGTTTTAACTGTTGAGAAATCCTAAGAGAGAGACCTAAACACTTGAAATCTTCCTTGTAATCCTGTTGAGATTCAGGATCTGAAGTAGAAGTTCAAAGGATTGTTCCAATTGTACCTTGAGTCATCAAATTGAAGTGACTGATTATTTTGAAATTTAAATGTGCTCTATATCTTGACAGTTTTCACTGATCCCTACTTCATTGACTACTGCAAGACTCTTCTTACACCATCTCCAGTCTTTGGAGTTTGTTTAACCACTGTAGCTGGTGGCAGGTCAGGCATAAATCATATGGGAGATAGTAGAAAACTTTAAAAAGAGTAAAGCTGTTTTCCTTCATTTTGTCAGGTGTTGTGGGGCAGGAGCAATGTGAAACAGATCTAAAACCATGGCTGAAGTTTTTGCACTAATATTGTACTTTCACTGTTTCCATAGCTTTGAAATTTAACTTACTGAATCCCCCAATTAAAGGGTTTAGTAGTCTAAAGCAGGCTCTCCTGTTTCACTTCAACAGCGCTTTATCATTCCTTGAGCAGTACCATGGTTGCGATTACAGAAAGGTCTTCATCAAAGAAGAAAAATGTAAATAATACATACATTGCTTCTTTACTTAATTTTAGAGATTCTGCTGTGATTTTTAAAAGCACATGGCAGTGCTTGGTGTGTATCGAAGGCATCCTTTGGAAGATGATAGCAAAACTACAGTTTTTGCTTGGGTTTGAGATAATTTTTGGTTGTAAGTCAGGTTTTCAAGTGACTTCCAGGGAACAGTTGGAGTCTCTTACTTGTTTTTCTAGTGTCAGCATTTCTGGGCTGAAGAAGACGGGCAGGTCAGTAGCAGCCTGTTTGCGTGCTCGGGAAATGAGCTACTGGTGACGGGCTGTTGTCAGCAGCGAGTCCCCACTCACCTGTCCTCAACTCCTGCTGGAAAGCTGTTGAGCTGCCTGGATGCTGCAGCTCTGTCCAGGGGGCCGCACGCGATCCAGTCTGACTCGTGCTCTCTGTCGTGGTGTTGAAAACTCCTCTTTCCACACCTAGCCAAGCTGTTGTCATCACCGGGAACAGGATGATTGTCCTCTGCTGTCAACAGGGTTCTGGTTTATTATCTGACTGTAGGTGGCCTGAAATAGTGCCATCAGGGGCACACTGCTGGTTTTCACAGGTTTAAAATGCTTGAGTGTGCTGTTTTAGAGTAAGAAACTGTAATTGTTTTGCTTTGCTTATTAAATTGGCAGTTGCTAATAATGTGCTCTTGCAACTTTTGAATGATTTATGAAGAAATACTTACTGGGTTTGTATATATGTTAGATGTGTTTGTGCTTACACTTTAATATGATAAACAGTGTTAACTGTGATTAATTTTCTTTTATTTCCTTTTTTTTTTACCCTTTCCATGGGCACCTGCCTTAAAAGCAGTGGGGTTGAAAGTCTTCTCATGTAAACATATTTATGTGTAAAGATAGAAGTTAAATTCAGCTGGGACACAGAGTGGTTCAAATTGTCTTGAGCACAGTCATTTTGCCCTTTGTTTTTTTTTTTGGAGTGAGTTTTTTGAAGTTGCTGAAATCTTTAAGCTCTTTTTGGTTGAGTAACTGTTTACACCTTTCCCAAACACGAATTAGGTACCAGCCCCTATAAAGCACATAAGGTATGTACATACAGTCCAGGGCAGGTATTTTTGTATTGATGTATATCCTCAGAAAAAAATTTTCATGCCAATAAAACTGTGGAGAACTGCGATTTGGAAAGTTACTTTAAAAAAAAAAAAAAAAAATCATTAATATGTTGAATATGCTTTTAGAATGTTTTTGCCTTTAATTTAGGATATCTTCATTCCCGAAGGTATGTAAGAACAAATAGTTGGTATTTAGAAGAAAAGGTTGCTATTTGAAGGCAATTTAGGATAGATGAGACTTATTCTATTTAATTGTTTCTAATACTTTAATTCATGGTATGTTTCATGCAGATTTCTTCTTCAGTAGGAGCTTCCTCAGAAGGAAAAAATAATCCTAATGCTACAGGTCAAACAAGTCTTCCTAATTGTACGTGGCAAATTCTCATGTAGTGTTTTTGTTTTATGGTTAAATCATTAAAAACAGATGTCCTAGTCTTAAAATTCTATGAAGAATTTTATTCAAAAGAGTAAAACATCTTTTGATTTTGTCCATTGGAATTTTTAAATTGAAATTGAACGAGCGTTGGCATTATTAGACGTATGTTGACATTCAGATTTTCTTGGGAGAATTTAGAAAGGCAAGTAGGCTCGAAACAGTTTGATCTTTCACCAAACTGCTTTTGTATTCAAACGCCAGAAGTCTTAAAATAAAAGCACATCTTTTTAACAATGCACCAGTTGAGGCGATCGAAGCTACGTGGTGGAGTTTTCCAGCGGGAATATCAGGAGACACATTTGCAGCAGTGAGTGTAGCTAGGATTTCAGCTGGGAGCACCGGGGCGCCACATGTGAGCAGGGGAAGGAGCGCGGGGTGCCCGCGCTGGCCGGGGCTGCCTCTGATCCAGCCGGAGTCAGCCGCAGCCCCCAGGGAGAGCAGCTGTAGCTCCAGGTGTTAAATATGTGACAGCAGCTTGATCTATCGACCACTGTTACAGGGGGCTTTGGCCTAAATGAAAATTCATGAAAAATTGATGAAGTCCCCAGATTATTTTTTTCCCTTTTCCTTTTGCAGTGCTGTGCCAATGCAGCGAGGAGAGATTAAATGAGGTGTTGAATGCTTTAGTGGCGAGGAGGTTGTGGTTCAGAGGTCAGGGGGGAGGGAAAATAAGACCCGTTTTCTACCTTACTTTCCTTTAAAAGAAAATATGAAGCTTTTCAGATTAGTTGGGATTTGCTGCTGCTATTTTAATATAATAATAATAAAGCTCAGGAATATTCACAAATAGGATTCTTTTCTGCATGGGTTGGCAAAGACTGGGAGCATGCATGTTGGTGTAGAAAATAGTGGAAGCCTCTGAGTCATAATTCAATTGGAGAACCAGAAATAGATTGAATTTTGTAATGGCAGTATAAATTTGGGCTTCCATCTTTCTGAGTCTCTGCTTGAACTGAACTCATTTGGAGAAAGAAGAGGTCTTGCATTATTTATATGCCATAGATTGCTTGGATAGCAGGCTTTGGAACACTCTCTAAACATAATGATCCTGTTTGTGTTAGAGTCAACACTGAATTATGTTTTTATCTGTAACAAGAGAGGTTATAGTAGTACACTGAGTTTGGTGTGAAGTCATAGGTGCTCTGCAAAGCAAGCCTAAGCCAGATCTTAAACATAGGAGACAGTGATTTTACAAATAAACCAGTTACATTGAAATTTTCAGTGAATAAAGGCTGAGAGATATAAAATATATGCTATGCCATCACCTTTGCATCATAATGCTAATGGCTATTTGCTGGAGCATGTGCAAAAGGCTGCAATATGTTCATAATAATGGAGTTAATAATTTCCTTTGAGATATTCAGAGTGAAAGAAGAGCACAGTGTATGTGACTGTAAAATGGGTGGATGATTTTTTCCATCTAGTTTCTGTTTAATGTATGATAGTAACACATTATTAATTTTGTTACTGGTAATTTTAAAGTCTGATTTGCTTTGAGGTTACTTCACATATGGAGAGCATGTTCTGTTAGTTACATCTCTCTCACCCTCATCCTTCTAAACAGAGTATGAAAGGCTTTCTGTCTGAGCTGGCACTCTTCTGCTGCTATCACGACAGAATAATTACTGTAGAAATTGGAATGCTGGAGACTGGTCTGGTCTATGAGCAATATCAGGACACTTAAAAGCATCATGCTTTTTCTCTCAGAAGAAATTTAACAAATCATGGCTATTATCACAGCATGCTTAAGGAAAATTAAATTCCCCTTGTAGAAGAGAACAAATAAAATTGTATCTGATTACATAATCTGGGTGAATTTCGTAAGATGGTGTGAATGCCTTAAACCTTCTCTGTACTTTTGAAACTTGCAATAAGCAATTTCTATGGACTTCTCTGTGGATTAGGATGAAGCCAGTGATAACACCATTGTTTGAAAACATTACATAAAATGGCTTTTCTGTATAGGGCAGTAATTCTCTGTCACTTTCGGAAATTTAACAGGTTTCCAAATATAAATGAGTGACGATGCATCAGATAAACCAAAACCTGACTTGATACCTTATTGCAAAGTTTTCTTTGAGCCAAAAACACCCCAGTTCTGATTATTTACTTTATTAGTCTAGCTTTTAGTTGAGTGTTTTTATTTCTTCTGAATTCACTTGAGACAAGAAAGCTGCATATTTGAGAGGGTGTGATTTTTGTACCAGTAGCCAGAATGAGCCAGAATTTTTATTAGAGAGGTGCTCTTCAGGATAACCTAGATTCTGTTGCTAACACATTTCTCACAAAGTGTTTAAGTTTGTGCTTCAGCATTGATGCCTTCCATGTAGGCAGAAGCAGTACTTCCCACCATCATCCATTAGGATTTAGACAAGTCATCAGATTGTTACATATCCATTTCTTACCCTTTGAACTCCACCTGGATGTGCAGATTTAAATGTTTCCAAGGCTAAAGGAGCTAAAGGCCTCCTTACATTTCAAGTAAAGCCAAAGATACTTAAAATTCTATCACTCATAATATCAAGCTGTAGGTTTCTCCTACAGGCATTGTTTTTGTTCTCCTTTTTCTCATTTTTTTTCATACTGTGGTCTTCTTATTATAATTTTTTTTGGTAGACATTCACAGCACAGTGAATGCTAAAGAAATATAGATACAGATGCTCACACAAAACAAGCAAGCTCAGGTGCCAGAAGAGTTTTTGTTGTGAGTACTTAAACTCAGTTGGTTATGTGTGCCTAGTGAAAAGATTCCTTACCAGCTGGAAGGCGTTTTCACTATGTGAACTAATACTTGAGAACTGGTTAATGCAGTGTGCTCTCATGCACTGTGTGTTCACACAGTCCAGTATCATCCCCAGCATCCCTGCAGTAGAAGTAGCTCTCACAGCCAGAGATTATTAGAGAAGCTTTTTGTAGGATATCTTATTTATCCCTTGAATTCTTCTGCCTGGGACCTACACTTTTTCCTCACCTAAAAGAGAACTTTGTGTTACGTTTTCAGGAGGTATTTGCAACTGCAAATACCTGATTTCCAGATCTGATCTGATTCTGCTTCTAATAATTTCTTGCCCATTTCTCACTTGATTTTTATCAGATTCTTTCTTCCCTTTAACTTTGGTTTGATTTGATTTTTTAAAATCAAATGTGCTGTTTACGTCACTCTGAATGCTCTACTTGAGAAAATGCTGACAGCTAAAGGAACAACTGATGATTTCACAGAAACCTTGAAAGAAATCAGCTCCTGATTGATCTGTTAGTGGGTGCATCATCATGTGCTGATTTTTTTTTTTTTTTTTTGTTAACATTTCTCTGATTTTCAGTTCATATGGGAAATGAAGGAGAACAAGATAACATTGAATTTTTACAACCTGGTCTCTTTACTCAGGAGCCAATCAGCACTATTTGAATGTTAATTGAAATATTTGCTAATGGCATATGCGTCTTTCATAATGTATTATTCTGCAATGTCAGACTTGAAAAAGTACTAATTTGGAGCAATGCTCAGACTATGCCTTGGCAAAGTTTTCATTATCTCAATTCTAATAAGATTCATTACTTAATTAACAGTAATTATCAGGATGAGATTGGTGGATGTTTTACATATACATGTCTTTGTCTCTCTCTATATATTGATATAGATTTTTATTCTGATAATCACTCTATTTTTTGAAGACTCCAAATCCTTAACCTTCTTTTGTTTTTTTTCCCCTGTCTTTGTTCAGGCATGAACGTCCCTTGCTCTTACTCTTAGAGGACTAAAATTTAATCATGGCTTTGGTACTACTTCAAAAGTTCACACAGATTTTGTACTTTATATAAGTTTCTAATATGTGGAATTTATGTGGGAAATGAAGTGGTGCTTTTGTTCCACTCTTCCTGCTTGAATTTTTAAAGTGGCAGTGATGTGAATGTGTACTGATACTTGGGAAATGGCTTCATTGTGATAGAGAAGGGAGACGTACACAGTCACTTTCTGCTGTCTCATAGATCTGTTTGCCACTGTACAAAGGGATGTGGAGTTGTAAAGAACTGGGAGTCCTGGATCGCCGAGTTCCTATATTCTACACAGCTGTACTTTGTAATTCTGTTCAGAAACATTTCAAGCTGCAGTCTGAAAAGCAGTTTGATTGCCATCCCCTTCATCCTCAAGCTCACTCTTTCCGTTTCTGTTGAAAGCCTGTCTTGAAACTTGTGTTCTAACAGTGAGAAGAATAATTTTCATGTTTCCAGTGTAAACATAAAGATGCTTGATTTATGCTAGTTCTTGTGATTTTGGAGCACCTCTCCTATGAGGAAAGGCTGGGAAAATTAGTATTGTTCAGCCTGGGGAAGAGAAAGCTCTGGGGAGATCTTACAGCAGCCTTTCAACGCTTAAAAGGGACTTAGAAACAAGATGGGGAAAGACTTTTTAGAAGTGCCTGCTGCATTAGGACGAGGGGTAATGGTTTTAAACCGCAGGAGGGTCGATCAAGAGTAGATATAAGGAAGAAGTTTTTTGCTGTGGAGGTGGTAAAACCCTGGAACAAGTTGCTCGGAAAGGTGATGGATGCCCCATCCCTGGAAACATTCAAGGTCAGGCTGGATGGAGCTCTGAGCAAAACAGTTGAATTGAAGATGTTCCTGCTCATTGCAGGGAGGTGGGACTGGATGAAATTTAAAAGGTTCATTCTACTCAAACTATTCTATGATCTGATTTTTCTGTAGTTGTTTTCTCTCCTTTGTATTTACGGACCACCGTGGTGTCACTTCTTATCTCCACTATTGCGAAGTTAAACAACAAAAGCTCATGAGTTTTCTTGGAAAATACTTGCTTGATCCTAGTAGTCATTCCTCACCTATTCTAGTCTGCACGTTTTCTGAGACATGAGTGGGCATGCAATATTTCAACACTTGTATGCTATGCATGATGAACTAATGTTAGTAACTATCTTCACTGTTCCCTGATTGATCAGTCCTGTGATCATGTTTAACTTTTTATAAGCGTTTGGTAACTCATAGTGATTCTATACTAACCAGACACAGATCTTTGTCTTCCTCTGTAATTTGTAACAGATGAGCCCTACTGTGCCATAAACTTCCCTGTGATGGGTTTGAAAGAATATGGCCTTGCACTTGCTGTTATTCCACTTCAGTTAGTGTCTCCTACACTGATTTTCAGTGTCATCCCATTCTTCCCATCTAATGATCCTCCTGTTGGGTCCTGCTGGGTTCATTGCCTAATCTCATATGCCAAAATAGATGTTGGCCTTGGTGTTCAAAATTGGCAGTTCCTTAAACCACCTGCATCTTGCTGGAGGACTTTTCTTCTACTGATTGGACTCAAACCTGCCTGTTGCTCACTTCATATGCAAAATCATTTGATGAAATAAATGAGAAGGAAACAAGTTTCTGTCAGCCTATGAAGAGATTACCAACCCAGCAAGGATGAGACACATAAACATTGCTTGTGGGAAGGAAGTAGTTTCTTTTTGTTGTAATCTCAAAACAATACATGAGAACCTGAGGAAAAATATCCCCAGTTTAAAGGGGATAAATTGAGCAACAATCTTGCAAAAGAAATTACACTGGCTAAGCTTGGAATTATTTTTCGGGTCATAATGTATACAAAAATTCCCCATCTGCTGACTGTTATAATCCCATAAAGCTGACAGATAATAGGATCATCATTTTGTATTTTAGCAGTGATGAATGCCAAATGGAACTTTGGGTGTGTTTGGAATGTGAGAATTCCTGTGTTTTCTCCAGAGCAGCACTGTTGAGGTAGTTCTATATCATGTCTTTTATTTCACATGGGAAGCAGTGGCATAATGATGCAGTGGGTCTCACCAGCTGGTCCATCTAGTACAATGGTTCATCTTGGATAATAAAAAACCACTGATTTAGAGAACACAGGAGGTGTTCAAGCTCATGTGTTTGAAGTTTAAGCACTTTAAATGGCTCATTCACCTCATGGATTCTAGACAAGTACTACTGTTTTTCTTGGCTGGAACCAGAAAAGGCACAGGCAGTGGAAAACCTGGAGCAGTTGAAAGCATCTGGGTGGAACAGTGTCACCTTAGCCACTGAGATGTGTGTTGTCTTTACTGTAAGATTCTTTATGAAAAAGATGCTTGCATAGAGTCAAGCTTCCTTTGTTTTTGTGCGACTTGCTTTGCTCTTGAAGTGTAGAGTATTTAGAATGTTTAAAAATTACGTTGATAACAAAGCCCATAGGAAGGCACAGTCTGGGTGTAAATTTGGGGTTGTTGAAGCAAACTGGAAAGCTAAAACTTCTCAATGTTTGTCAGAATGGTTTTTGTTTTAGCAAAGCATCTTGGTTACTAAAAAGTAAATGGCAAAAAAAAAAAAACCTTGAATTCGTTTTCAGAAAGTATTTGCTTTTTTGTTCTACTTACATTATTTCTAACTCTGTCTTCTCATTTTATACATTTCTTTTATGTTTCAAACTTAGAATCAGCAACTAAAAGTCACATTTTCCTCAAGTAGTCTAATTCTTGTTGTTCATTCTGGTTGTTGGAGGAGGAGTTAAGTAGCCTGAAGTCTGGACACTCACCTGGGAAAAGTGGTTGAAGCCACTCTGGATGCTAAAGATGTGTACCTTAGAGCCCCTAGTCTGTCCCTTAGCATATATACAATTCTTACTGTACTGCAGAGGCAACTTAATTACCTGCTTCAGACCTGTAAATTCCTCTCCTACAGATGCCTGTCTGGAAGTCAGTGGTGGCAATACTGAACATCAGTCATGTTTTCTTTGTGATTCAGAGCCATCTGTTCAAAGGCATGTATCATGTTCATTGCAGAACCACAGGCAGAAGGCAAATATTTTGATTGGTAGCATGGTATCTTAAAAATATGAGGGATATTCTTCATTTTATTTGCCTTCCTCTGCCTACTATAAAAATACATGACTTTCTTCATGTTTTTATTAAGATTTTGTTCCCATTTGAGCAGTATCTGATCCTGAATGTGTCAGTTACTGCAAATTTTGGACTTCTTAATAGGTTTTTATATGTGTTATATAAACTTTGGTTGTATCATTCTTATTGAAAATTGTGGAAATATGACTCCCTTGTTCCCCGCCTCCCCCTTGGGAGCACTTAATATAAATACACTTTTCAGAAAATGGGCCACAGGGAAAGAAGTTGCAGCAGTCCTAACAAAAAGGTTTCCTTAGTCTTTAAGAAATTGATATCTTACAGAAATGCTTCAAAAACCAAACCAATTATCTGAAAAAAACCCAAAACCCTAATCACTACCATTCCACTGCCCTCCTTCAAGAAAAGAAAGAAAGGCATAAAAATTGGATCTGAAAATTATTGTAGAATTACTTCTTTCCCTGCCAGTGTCATTCGGCTAAGTGATGTCTACACTGAAGTCTATGCTTCTACATTTTTTGGAGAGACTAGGACAGAGCCCTGTTATTGTTTTTCTTTTTTATCTGGATTTTTTGCTCAAATAGCTTGGTTAGATTGTAAGGACTTGTTTTCTCTTTCTAGAATAAAAGCTTGTCTTTGACTATTCTTTATATAATTCACCTGCTAATTTTCCTATTCATCAAAATATTTTGACTGGCTATCATAAATAAACTGGGTGCATATGTGCAGATCTAAGTTTATATGTCACTTTTCTCATTATACACCTGCATTCTGAACAAATGAGAACTTGGTTGGATCAAATTTATGCTTTTAATTGCAGTGCTGCACATGTGCTTAAAGATAGCTAATAATACTAATTTCCATCTCTCTTGGAAATAATTTCACTTTTGCAGAGTGGTTTATTATGAGGTGGATGTAGAAAGCACAAGTTCAGAGCTATAAGAAAGGAACAGTTTTGTATCAACGTGTGATCAAGTTCCTGCCAGTGACAAACAGAACAGGTGAACAAACAGGATATAGTGTGCAATACAGTTATGAACAGCAAAATTATTTGCTAAAGTTAGGGGAATAAAAACTCTCAAATTATATTGGATATTGTCAGTATTGTTTAGGACCTGAGCAGTATACAGCTATTTAACTATCATATGTTTTAGATATATAATTTTATATATGTAAAAATATATATGTGTATGTATATGCGTGAAATACGTATGTATATAAAACCCATATATATTCTAAACATAAAGCTTTTAAAAATTAGTATTTATCATTGATGCACATTAAAATTCCTGCTTAATGGACAGAGTAGGAGTTTGTGTCACCTGTGCTGTCTGTGCTTCAGAGAAGCTTCTTTGTCAGGCACACGGTGTCACAATAGGAGTGGGATGAAACATATTGCCCTCCACTGTCACTGGGTACTAGAGCCAGTCTGCAACATCGTGTGCTCCTTTTGCTCCTTTCCCCTAGTTGCAGCAGAAATATTAAACTGGCATATTTACTTTCTGATTTTTAGTGGTTCTTTCTTTTGCCTGCGTGCTGCTGCTTGATACCTACCAGCTATTTTTAAAGAAACTTTTTTCCTTTGTTCTTTTTACAACCAAGTAGACTAAAACCAGCTCAAGGCACAGTGAAAGTAAGGATTTATGCTTGTTTCCATGTGTAGCATCAACTGCAGGGAATATGTGTATGCTTGTGCCAGCTGTTTTTCCACATCTATCCCAAACTCCTCGGTTGAGGTGACCTCTAAAGTGCCTGCTGCAGTGAGTGATGGAGTTATTGAGATTCAGCGACAACCCTGACCCTGACCCCCTCGTGGCCTTGGTTTCACTCATCCATCTTCCAAGCCCCACAGGCTGTGATGTGCTGTGTGGAGACAGGATTAAACAAGTGTGAATAAACAAGTTCAAAGCTTTCTGTCATGGCTGCCAACACAGAACATCAGGAGAATGAGACATTAATAACCCAGTGCTGGGCAGGCATGTTGTTTTGCCATAGGAACACCTGGGGAAAGTACCACTTTCTATGCAATCAGGTTTTTGCGTGCCAAGAAAAGTTTGCTTAAGACTTCTGTGAAGGGTGTGAGATTTGTCCTGCCATTCTTCTTAGTCACGAAGCTGGCAGCAGTCAGACCAGAGATAGAGCACACCATCCAGAAAGGTGCTGAAAAGCTTTCTATGGAAGCAGCATCCTTTGCTTGCATTGTGTTATTTGGGCTATGGTTCATCAGAAGTGATTGGAGGGTTGGGGTTTTTTTGTGGTTTTAACCTAATCTGTTGTACAAGAAAAGAGTCTGGAACATGTTGCCAGAATTATTTTCTTAAGGATAATCTCAGGAGATGAGTCTTGTATTTTGTTGTAAACAAAAATTTTATTCCGTAGTATGGTTTAAGGTTGAATCTGTGTCTGTGGGTAAGTGGCTGAGATAAGATATGCTTGTTGTGACAGTGGTGTAGGTAGTGCCTGTCTTCCCTTTGTCAAGACACTCATTTCACCCTGTGGCACCTTCTGATCAGTTGACTAGTCAGTGATTAAATACATTTATTTAGTTCAATGGGTCAGAGATGTTGGGGTGGTTAGAAAATTACTGATGGATTATCAGTTTCATCACCTCTGACATCCAGCCTTACCATAGTTCATCATCTGAGAATTCATAACACATTTGCCTGAGCAGTAACATGCTCGGCTACCTGTGTGATCATGGGTCTAGGAACTGGCAGTGTTGTGCTCAGGATTGATAGTGCAGATGTCACAGGAATTAGAAGGGCATCATCTCTTTTGGTGATAAACACACTAATGAAAAAAACTACTGAAGAGTGTTCTCGGGCCAGTGGCAAACATAGTAAATTGCAAAGCTGTAATGCACTGATACTTGTCTTTTCTTGGAGCATTTCAAGAAATAAAAGTGCTTTTCAGAAGGAAGCTTTGGCTTTAGTGCTACTGGACACTTATAAGACAGAAAATATGCAGTGATTTTTGAAGTCTGAAACTGACAAATTCTTATCAAAGCAGGTATCTTTTTAGAGACCTATTAATTTCATCCTTGTTACACAGTAAATCTCATTATTATTGTCTGACAGCCTATCTAAGATGAGGGGGATTTTTATAGAGTCCAGTCCTGGGGCAAGCCCAGTTGGAGGTGGCACACTACTGTACTTCCAGGTTACAAAACATTTATTTATGGATCAGTGAGTTGCTGGTGCTACTCTATTAACGTTTTTATTTTCAAAAATTTTGTGTACCTACAAGGAAAAAATCTTGGTGTCAGAAAGTGAGGTGTGAAATCCAGTCCTTCCTTCTTGGTTTAAAGCAGGTGAAAATGTCCAAGTGATTTCAATCTTATGGTAAGAACTTTAATAAAGGAAGTGAAAACATTGTTCATAAACAATAGAAATAGCACCAGCTTCTTAGCCCAAATATCAAATACACATCATGTACTATAAAAGAAGTATAAAGGGAATAATGGAGAGGATTTGCTTAGAAAACAAGTAAAATAACCCTGGATCCTAATGTTTAGGAAAATTATGAAAACTAACAAGGGAAAAAATGCCTAAAGAAAAAGTATCAAACATGCTTTGGTTTTTTGCTGGGGTTTTTTGTTTTGTTTTTTTCCCTTGCCATGGCACTTGTAATAGGATTCTTACATTGAGAGTGAAG
The DNA here is from genome assembly GCA_013398275.1 of Promerops cafer. Lineage (NCBI taxonomy): Eukaryota > Metazoa > Chordata > Aves > Passeriformes > Nectariniidae > Promerops > Promerops cafer. The sequence goes on along the minus strand of VZSE01010018.1, from coordinate 453,094 downwards.
CAAATTTATCTATTACTCTTGGGTGATTGACATCAGAGATGAGAATATTGCTGGTTGCAGTAGTGAAGTGAAATCTGACACAGCAAAGACATTTCAAGTTTATTTGTTGTCATTATTTTTCAAGGTAACAAGTGGTCCAGACAACAGAGCCAGAATGGGGGTTGACTGTGTGTAGATTTGAGCAAATATGACTTTTAATCTATAATCTATTGGACATCATGAAATGTGATGAGAGAGTTTGGAGGGAAGTGTTGCTTTCATCAATTGAAGTCTAATAAAGCTTCTATGTTGGCGTTATACCAGCCTGTAACAAATGTCTTGATGGAAGTAAATTGTTAATGTTTTGCACTTGTAGTAGATTTAATGTTTGAAGTTCAGGAGGTTGTAATCCTTAATTTTTACAGTTCTTAATCTAGTGAGTTCTATGTCTGGAATGCTTAAGAGTCTGTTTCTTTTCCTTTTTTACTTTTTAGGTTTTTCAAGTACCTAATTCCTATCATTCTTTTGAATCATAAACAACTTTAGGATCCATTTAATATAGCAGTTCCATAGAGACGTCTTTTAATTCCACACAGTTTACAAGTATGACATTTGAAACCTTTAATGTCATGTTCAGCCAAGGGGAAAAGATGCTTTGAGAGGAGGTAAATTGATTGATTTTTGTATTTTTTTCCAGAGGATTAAACTACAGTTTTATTACTAGTACTGAAGTAAAAGTCAGGCCCAAACTGTACATTCAGTGCTTGTATCAGTTAACAAATGAATGGATCTTGTTTCATGATCTAAAGTTTTTTCATGAATTTAAAAATATTGTCACTATGAAAATAAATCTGAATTAAAACTTTGCATAAACAAACTGCAGAAACTTTTCATTTTATTCAATTTGCCGTGTACATTGTATAAAGTACTTACTAGTAAACATTTTTATTTTCTCCTTTTAGCTAATATTCCTTCCAGGTTTTGATTAGAATGGAAGAGAAAGTGCTATGGTTTCAATTCTTCCCTCTGCTACAGATTTTAGGTGTTACTACCTTTATTTTACAAACTGTTGGTCAATACCTCTTTATCCCAGAAGAGTTTGTGAGCTGAGTGTGCTGCTGGTGTGGAATGTCCCAATAATGCTGGTACAGGAGGTACCTGTGGGACACTGTGCTCCTGTTGATACAGGAGCTGTTTGGCCACTGGATCTGATCAGTGTTCATCCACAGGCACAGCTTTATAAACAAGTTGTTCTTTTAGCCCTGAGAGACTTCCCGTGCTACAGCTACTTATTTTCTTACTGCAGAAGTACCTTGACTTTTACTGCCTGCTTGATTTTTCTTTTGGTAAGTGTTTTGAATAAACTGAGAGGGGAAAAATGATAAGAGGGAATTATCCCAAAGTGTGGAAGAATATAGGCAGTACTTGAAATGACTTTTAACCCAAGTTTGACATTTGACTTGCTTCAGAGTTGATAATCCTTTTGAGATCTGACTTATAATCAGCCTCGTTAATTCTTGTGACTTCTCTTGTTTCTTTTTATTGACACATAAGATGTGTTATTTTAGAAAATGAATTCCAGTTCTTTGTCTAATTCCCCGTTAGAAAAACGAAGTAAGGTTAAACTACACATATGCTCAGAATATGACAATAGTTCTGCTCTTTCACTGGGGGAAGCATCCAGGAATTATCAAGTTAGACCCTAGAATTTGCATCAATTGTTGTGATGTCAAAGCTGCCATATTAATATTCTTAGTTTTCCATTTCAGTGGTTAAGGATAATACAGATCAATCTAATGAGGTTTTAGGTACACTAAGTACTTCTTGCTTTTACAGCATTATGGTCTTGAGTTAAAATAAGCTTTTTAGAACATATAGTCATAACTGATAAAAACTTCTAGTTTTAAATAGAAAGGGAATTTAAACAGGAGGGAAATTAGGTATGTAATGTTTTGTCTGATTTTCTTAAAACTGAACATGCTAATTGTATTGAGAAATAGTTTTTAAATATTTATGAATTTGTAGAGCTTGTTTTGAGCAAGTTTTTAGGTGGCCTTAGGTGGGCTTAAGAACGAAAGCTGTTTTTCAAAAGAGAATGATCTATAACAGTTATTTATTGGGCTGATGATGCTCATTGCTCTAATATCTAGGTGCATTAATGTGTTTTCCTAACTAAATACTGAGAAGAAAATTCAGAAAGCTTCCTAAAAGCAGATGCAGTGCTTACATTGTTAGATTCAGAGCTGAAAAAACAAAGACACCTCAAATTTATGCCAAGAGTATGAAAGCTTTATGGTCTAACTCATGTTTTTGTTCAATGTACTGTGTTTTATTAACACTGCAAGCCTTAAAGTAGATTCAAAAGAAATTTTTGTGATCTCTTATCCTGACAGCACAATGGTCTGGTGAAACAATGTCACAAACCATGTCTGACAGGTTTAAAGTTGAACACAGGTGGCTTGTATTTCCTTTTTCCCAACTCTGCTCCCTACTACAGGCTCCGAGGCTGGGCTGAGCATGCACTGCCTGTATTCTATATAAGCAGCACAGACAAATGTAGACACTTTGGTGGTGGCCAGCCAGGAGCCACAGGGAATTGTGCACTCAGAAATGGTAGGACTTGGAGTGTCAATAAATCTGAAGAGGAACCAGGAACAGAGAATCAAGCCATGTCTCCTTAAATGTAAACTGTGAGCAGTTTGATGAAAAAAACTGGCCTATTCTATCTATTTTATCTAGTGTTTATGGAATTTAACCTCTGTTTCCTTAAGAATCCCTGTGGAGATGCTTTTGAACAGAAGAGCAGTTTTACTACAAGAAATTGTCATTTTTAGACAATACATGAACATTTATTATATCATTTTAAGTACATTTTCCTTTTTTCTTTAGAGATTTAAGAGCGTTCTAGTGTAGAAGATAATTACCTTGCTACTACATGTTTTTATTAGTGGGTAAGTTTGTTTTGAACTCTTTAACATTTTTAAAGGCTCTTTCCTAAACTTCATAACAGAAAAAGAAAGGTGTGTAATGATAAACAGGAAGTTATTTTGGCTCTTTATGGCATGTTTGTTTGGAAACTAATGCAGTGTGATTTCTACCAAATGACACTTCCTTCCATAGCATCTAAGAAATGAGCTAGTTCAAGATTCCTGGGCTATCCTGAACAATTTTTCTTTTGGGTGAAAGGTCAGTTAAAGGTTAGAGGTGTGTGGAAGCAGGAACGAGGGTGATTTGTCCTTCTGATTTTCTGTTTCTGGCTCTTAGTGGCTTTTGGTTGCCTTGCATGTTTGAGAGGCACTCATGATTCCTGTCATGCCAGATCCACGTTGCTCATAGAAATATCAAGTCTTGACTTGTTTTCTGGGGTGCTTGAGAATGTTTGGGTGTCAAATCTTAGACTGCAGGCCCCCATTTGAAAACTCTATGTCAGCAGAAGAAAAAGATGGGCAGATTCACTTCCGATATTACAGTCTTACGTAGATCTGTTCTTAATTTGGGTATGGCAGAGGCAGCTTTGTAATAAACCTGTTCCTTTCTATAATAATTTACTTAGCAAGGTTTCTTTCTCTTTGTGCAAAATTTTCTGTTTGCAAGGAAGAAATAAAATCGCAACTGATGACTCCCTATCTTTCTAGCAAGTGGGCTACTTAATTGCTTTGTTCTGTATCATCTAAGAAGGATCTGAAGCACCCTGTTAGACAGGGTGTCTCTGTGCATGCACTTTTCACCTGTTTTGAACCTTTCACCTACATCTCAAAGTATGAACAGCAATGAATGACCTGTTATTTGTGTCTGCGCTCACAGTTTCACCCAAGCAGCCAGTAAAAGCTGATAAATTATCCTTAGATCTTGCCAGAGAATCTAATGTATGTTAACAACCCTGCAGAACTCTGCAAACTCACATTTAATAATGAACAAAACACAAAGGAATGTGTGGCTATTTCTGAGCCTTCATAGTATGAGGGTTCCCTTTTCCCCTGAAACTCCTGATCCTTTTCCATCTTCAGATGGGAAAGTGCCTTTAGCTTCAGCTACTCTATTATAGTTTCATTCTGGAATTTTAAAGTTAGATTTTTCTCAACATTTCAAATTTTGTCTGTTATGTCTAAAATTTGTAGAAGTTAATCCCTTAAAACAAAAATGCAATTAAACTGTACCTTGATTTTTTGGGGTGTATGTGTGGCTGTGTATTTAACATAAATGCATTTGTGTTTGTATAGCAGTGTTGTCAAAATGCTGAACTATAGTTATCTTAGTCAACTGCTTAGTTTATTTCTTCTTCTTAACCATAACGTATACTGTTTGGAATTGTTGTAGCTCAGCAAAGAAAATAAGGAGTTCTTATACCACAGTGAAAGAAATACTAAAATTTTTTTAGGAAACGAATGCCTTTTGCCTTTTTTCCCCCTACTTCAAGATACTGATGAATCAAGCCACATTTGTTAGGATCACTGAGAATCACTTGATCCTGATCCTCTGTTTAGAGATATGATTCTTGGCGTGGATTTCAACAGCTCTAAACAAAACAAAAAGACCCACATACAACCCTTTGAAAACTTACCCAATGGCAAATTACTCTTATGAAGCCTTACCAGGGCCATAAAACTGGCAGTGTGACCCCTGTGTGTCATGAAGACACTTGGTCACATTGAGCCAAGTGGTTCAACCTCAGCACAGCTAACAAAGTGTTCCTTTAAAAAATTGGCTGTAGTCTCTGGAGAAGGGAAATTCTGGAGACCACCGTGAAGTTGAAGTAAGGCTTCCTATTGTGTATTCAGCTTCCAGCCATTGTACACATTTGACCCCCAAATGACAAAATAAATGAAAGCTGCTCTTCAAAGTAATGCAATCAGTTCAAAAATATTGTGCTAATAAAGTTATAAATTCTAATGGAAAGATTTATGGCAATCCATTTAGTTGTTACTAGGTTATTTGTGGCAGACAGATGCAGAGTAACCTGATTAGAGTCAGCATTGTGATGACTTGTAGCTGCAGAGGGGAATAAAGCTTTAAACCATTGTCATGGCCCATTCTCTGAGATGCATTTGGAAGCTGATTTGAAGGAAAATATATGACCCTGAAATGTAGTTTTGCAGCTGCCTCAGATAAGTTGGCCCAAAGAAAGTGCCAAAATGACTGGCAGGTGTTTCTTTACCTAAGTTTTAATTTGTAACTCAATTTTGCAGATGGATTTAGGAGAAATTCAATTGAAACACTCTTTTCAATATAATTTTTTCCTATTCATTCTATATTTAATATCTCATGTTGGGAAAAATAGTCTTAATTCAGTTAATAACAGAAATGCTATTAAGGAGTTTATTCTTTTGGATTTGATGAGCAAGCTTTATGAAAATATGCTTCCTATATAAACATAACCTTGAAAAAATGTAGAAGCAGGGCCTTTATTCATGTGTAGCTGTGTAGTTTTAGTTGAGGAGGAACTTAGATTTACTGGAGTCAAATAATAGTTTCATAGATGCTGCAAAGAGAAGGAGGCTAGTTGCTAGTCTGGTACACATTCCTAAATTTAGTATCTAAAAATTGGACATTGTTTTCTTACTTTCTTTAAGATATATATTCTTATAGTTACACTCTTCAAATTATTCTACAAGCGAGAGTCAGTTCAGTTTTGTATTCAGTTTGTTTGATCAATTTATTGTAAATAGGAGTAATTGGTGACAAGGATACAGTTTTATATAATCAGGAATAATGTGTATCAAGTTTTTGAATAATACAGTAATAACATGTATTGCAAATCAGTTCTTGCTCCTAACTTCAGTGCACTTGCAGAATTTTGTACAATAAAGCAATAAGGTGATGCAAGTTCAGGCTTATTGGCACGTGCTGGTCTTGGCCATTCTGATTAATACAGAACTTTTTCTGTAATATGTCAATTTATATTATATTTGAAATTATAATTGGAATAGATATAGTCATTACAGTTGTCAAAGGGAAGTATATTGACAGAACTGGTTTTGTATGATTCTTATGGCTCCAACCTTACAGAAAAAGTACACTTATTCCTTACAGAATGGTACAGTTGCTGGCATTCATTCAACAAACTTTTTCTGTAATGCAGTAGGAGGAAAGACTAATTTACTGTAACATCTAAAAACAGAGAGTGAACTGTAAATATGATCAAAAAAACGGGTCATTAAATTTTGTGTTTATGTAGAGCAGGGAGTTCTTTGACAAATTGCAATAGTGTTTAATTTTCTGTTATTATTAACTAGTAAGTGTATTAAAGTAGGAAATACTAAAGAGGAAGAATTGTAAAAGTGTCTGTTTTGGTACATTTTTGTAAATTTGTGTACATGTGTGGTACAGATGTATCTGTTATATTGCAGATAATTATTATTGTCATCTTAACACTACTCTTTTTTCCTAAGGTAAGAGTAGTTTCTGTTGTCTATCACGTTACTGAGTTGTGATCACTTCATCTGAAGAGCCAAGTTTGGCTCTGCCTTCAGGATGGTTTTGTGTGAGTGCTGTGATGGGGAAAGCAAAGGAAGTGAACAAGGCAGAAACCTTGCCCCTTTTTAAACATGAGTGTTTTATGAGCCTGGATCCTTTGAATGCCTCTTGCCAAATCCTTCCTAAGGAAGGATTTTGGAGCAGACTGAAGTACCTAGACACATAGGACCAGAAACTTCCTTTTCACTTTAGTATCAAAATCCATTCAAGCCATCACTTTTTATGGGGCTGAACTACCAGACTCTGAGCTCCTGAGCAGTTACATACCAGTGTTACATATCAGTGTTACTTGTGTTCAATCCCTCGTGAACAAGCTATTCCCAGCAATTTTAACTTCGTTCTAATGGTGGTCATTTGAAGCTCAGGGGCCTGGAATGGTTGAATAATTCCCAAAGTGATGGATTAGCATGCAGAGAGCAGTTGAGGTGGTCAGAGGTGCATGATAAATATAACTCATCACATGGATATTACTGCTGTTTCTGGGGTTCCTAGGGGACAAACGTAAGGACATTTTGGGAACTGGCAGAACTATTTTTAATCTCTGAATCCTTATTTAATAATATTTCTTTAATTGTAAGTAGCAAAACCATTGTGATTAAAGCTACCAGTACAGCTGTGTGGAAAATACTAGTACTGGTTTTCTACTGTCAGGGAATACTAATGTTAGGCACAAGCTGTTGTGGTATGGGAGTAAAAGAAGATCCAGAGTTTGTAATCTCTTTTCAGTTAACTTTTATTCCGCTAGAATATGATCATTGCACAAAACTTAAAACTCCAGACAGACTGTTCTAAGAATTGCAGTAATGAAATTTTGTATTTCACAAAGCTTTTCACCTTTGTAATTTGTAGTGAAGCACAGAATTACAATAACGTGGAATAAATAGCTGGACTCTTTTAAATACTTTGGCCGTAATGTGTCAGGAAGGCTGTTGAAAGAGCTTCAAGATCAGTGAAGCAGATCATCAGCTGATGTACATGGACTCTGTATCATTTGCTTCCCTAGAATTTTGCTGTAGGAATGCACTGTGGATGGCCTGGCCTACTGTTGGTAATAAAAGCTATGGTGTACCTTCACTCCATCTGTAGCTGTTATGGTGATCCTGGAGATTGCTGGCACAGAACTTCCATTAATTCCAGTGATTCTCACTTTGAAAAGTCAAAGGAAGCATCATTTCTATGTGTGTGTCATGATTTAGGAGTAGTACTCCCCAATTCAGTGCCCCAAAAGAGATTCTCCCAGACACTGCTCACTTGCTTCCCCTACCCCTTCCTGCTCTGGGGATGGAGCTGAGAATTGGAGACACAAAGGTAAAAATGAAGGGGTAAGATAAGAACAATTTACTGGAAATAGCAATGAGATAAGAAAACAAACAGTAACAGCAAAAAATAGTACTAAAAAAAGCGTGCAAAGAGAGGGTGATTTACATGCAAAACACTCACAAGCCCAATGGTGAAAAACAATGGCAGAAAAACTTTCTTCTGGGAAGTGAGAGAGTCCTTTTGCCCAGCCCCCTGGCAGTGAGATAAGATGGTATTAAATAATACTCAGGAGTGGCTGTGCCCACTCAGCCCACCCAGAATTCCTGGGCTCAAGCAATCCAGTGGGCTCAGCCTCCCAGCAGCTGGGGCTACAGGTGAGCACCACTGCACCTGACTGCTGTAGAGGAGGTGAGCTCTGTCCTGCCCAGAACTAGGACAGCATATTTTTCTCCAGCTTAAACACACAAACTCCCACTTTTCCTATTAGGGTTTGTTAGATCTTACTCTAATACTTAAAAGCCAGCAGTAGACTCCAAACACAGGGTGACCATCTGCTATTTTAATGGGAAAGAGAAACTCTTTTTTGCCAGTTCTCATCTTAAATGTTTATTTTCCAGCTCTATTCTACCTTTACTTTACAAATGCTACATAAGAGATTAGGAGTCAAGTTTTATGTTTGATTCACCAATTATACAATCTGGAAAATAAATTCCTAAATTAAGAAAAATTTGTTGTAAACTGGATTTTGAGACCGTTTTAATTTGCAGTTGCAGTATGTCACAATCAAAGAAATTCCTTATCAATCTGTCAAGTGGCTGAGACAGTACTGAATTGAAGAGGGTTGTTCTGGGAAGTCTCAAGTGTTTGTCTCAGGTACCATTGCTGTGCTCTTTCAATCAAGTCAGAAATGCTGCGATGGGCATATTTTGTTTGTTCACATCACTGTCTGTCAACACTTCAGGAACCTTTTAGGTCCCTTTTTCCTGCTGCTCTCCCTGATCAGAGCATGACTTGCTTACTAAGATTCTCATAAGATAATCATTTAATAGCAACTCTGAGCCAGAAGACAAAAGGAAAGGAGTTCAAGAGCTCATTGCTAATTTCTTTCCCAGCATAATCCAATCAGTACAGCTCTCCAGCTAGGACTTATAACCCTTAATAAGTCACTCTATTCGATTAAGAGGAATTGATTTTCTTCTTCTGTTTATCATAGTGATTATGATGAATATGGTATCTGCTGCTCACTTCCCTATCTTCCCTTCTAGTCTCCATTTGTTTGCAGGGTCAGCAGGTAAACGAGCCAGGGAGATGATGCAGCATCATTAACTGGAGCTGGTGTCAGCACTGTGACAGCTGTGGAATTGAGGTGTCCCACAGATCAGAGGAGAAGCTGGTTGTGAGGGTCTCGCACAGCAATTCCATACTTTTGACAGCTCTACTGACAGCCTCAAAAGCAGGAAATTATGGGACAATCATTTGCAATTGTGATTAGAAGAGCAACTTGCAATTGGTGGTGGTGTGGTAGTATCATGTTGACCATAATTTAGAGGTTAACTAACACTAAAGCAGATGGGAGAGGGGGGAAAAGGCAGTTCTATTTCAAAAGTAAAGCAATATTGAGTTTTCTTCAGCCAGAGGATACCAGTGAAAACATATTTTGATGATGTTACCTATTTGTTTGGTTTCCACAATTTATTGGCAGTAGTCAAAATTAAGTCAAAACTTAATTGACTTGAATGAATTTAATTTTTAGGGAGGGGTAAGTAAGAGTAGAGAGGGGAATTAGCCAAGTTTCAGTGCTGTTCAAGATACTTTTGGGAATGGTCACATAAAGACACACAAATGTTTGTTTTTATGTGTTTAATTTATCATGAGTGCAGTCAAACAGCAAAACAAGACACTATAACTGTCTGTGACTTTTTTCCCCACTATGGGAGTAGCAGCCTATGCCTGGACAGCTTTCGTTCTGGATGCCTTCAAGTTGTAGACAACATAGCAGGTGCAGGTGAGCTTTAGAAAGAAATGAGCCAGTCACATGATTCAACTCTTTTAAATTTATATTTGTCTCTCAAAACTGCAGTAAAAGTTAAAACATAGCACACTTTTTAATAATTATTATGATTTTCCAGAACTATTGCCTATCTTGTATGTGGGTGTCTACTTAAGATGCTTTATTTTCAAAACTGTTTAATTCCATTCTTGCTGAGCAAGGAAAATTGAATTGCTATTTTGCTGTTGAATTATATAATCTGAATAAATGAAGTCAATGATTTCAAAGTCATGTAGTTTGACATCCTGCATAACCCAAACCACAACTTCTTTAGCAGGATCAATAATGTGTGGCTGGAAAAAAACATGGGGTTTTTTGTAGGACCTGAGTTTATTTGTTGTTTGGAGTAAATATTGAGATGCCTCTGTAGAAGTTTCAGGTGAGGGAAATCGCATCTCCCTTAGTATGTTTTAATATTGAGATGACCCAAAGGTAAAACTTCATTTTTAGTGACTTTTAGTTGTTCTGTTCCTGTTAGGCTTCAGATCACGTTTCTTTTTAAATTATACAAACTGAATGTTCTGCAAAGAAAAAAGTTTTGCTGCCCACACCCTATTCTGAGGTATTTCTGAGAAGTCATATGTCTTAAATATTGCAGCTGTTTCATGCCGTTGACATTTACTTTCCCTGCATAGCTGTGTGGAATGCCTATAAAATGGGATTCACATTGCCAGGTGCTGTCTCATAAGTACAGCTTTCAAACACTGATTAGATGGCAGTCTGAAGGTTGTGGAGTGCCTGAAATCCACAGTCTTTGGATCCAGAGGCAGTTTTGAAGGAAGTAAGATAGAAAGTTTAAATTTTTTTCAGGTTTCAGAACACTTTGGCAAGTGTGCTTCATTTACACTGAAAAAATCCCCCAAAAAACCCAAACCCTCAATCCATTAACTTAACTTGCAATTTGAATTTTCCTAGTCCCAGAATCTAGCGAGGAAATACTGAAATCCTAGAATGGGAATGTCACCCTAAGGAAGATGCCTTGGAAAAATGCAACTTGCATTAAATATTTAGCACCTTAGATAGTTTTAGCATCTTGAATTTTTTGAGTATCACATTATAAATTGGAATTTTAAAACTTCACAAAATCACATATGAATAATTTGAAAACTGTGGGGCTTTTAGTGTACTTTAAAAGTGTGGACAGTAATATTGGGCAAAATGTCACAGGAATGACTTAATCATTGGCAGTTGCTCACTGGGTAGACATCCTTGCTGCTATTTTCTTATATCCGGATATCATTTCATTAATTTTTATCTGCTTTGTTAAATCAGGAGGTTGTGTTCCCTGGGCTATTTCCCTTTTCCTCTACTATATAATATTCTACTCTGTTACTGTGGGTTTTTTTTGTTTGTTTTGAAATATGATCTTACCATAAATCATGAATTGTGCCCAGTTTACAAAGCAATGTTTATTTGTATAGATTGCTTGCCACTTCATTATCCAGCAATGTGTGCTGTCTGAAAATTGGATTAGTAATGACCTTATATTTTCTTCTCGATTACTGGCAGGTATTGAATTGTTTTGAGGGTGTGAACCAATTCCATCATGACTCCACTAGGAACTTGCTTTTTTTCATTGGTGATTCCCCAGTGATATCTCTTTTTCTGGATTTATCAATTACCAGTTTCAAATCCACTTAGTACGTGCCAAGTTTAATTTGTGAGATGCTAATTTCCTAATGCAAATATCATGTGGTCAGATGCTTCACTGAGTATATAACCTCTTTTCTGTGAATGTGTTGATCGTAATACAGTGAGATGTGATATAGTCATCAGCCTCCTTCTGAGCAGCAGGTTTAGGGCTTTTATTCTGGATTATTTGACACTTTGATTTCTCTTTTGTAAAAGCAGTCTTGTCTGTGTGGTGCAGCTTTGGTTTAAAGGTGCTCCCCGTTGGTGTTGCTTTTGAGTGCATGCTGCTTATGCTGTGAGAGACACTGAAGTGTACCAGTGCTGGTTACTTGATGTAGCTTCCTTAAATGCATATAAAACCTGAGTGTTGTGGACTAGAAAGTGGAATAATCTGCTGTGATGATGTTACCCAATTTATAATAGATGAAAATTCTCCAGCAACTTCCTTCTTATGCCTTTATCTATTGGATTGTATTTATTTTGTTATTTTGGCAGCAATGGATACTGACAAAAAACTGATAATTAAATTACTATTTTGACCCTAAAATGACCCATTTGAATAAAACTTTCTTATCCACACTTTCTCTTCAAAGCTACAAAATGTTCTCATTCAGGTCCTCTGGACATTGTTTTGGCTTTTGCAATTTGGAGATGTTGGAATGTACTTAGGGCCCTGGGAAACACAAGGTTAGAGTAACAGGGGGCTCTTGTTCTGTCCTTGGCTCAATCTCTCTCTGAATAGCACTTAGAGAATACAGAATGTCCCTGGGCCAAACTGTTTTCTGTCTAGGAAATCTGCATGATATCAGTTGTCACCTACTTTTTATAAATTATAATCTTTATGCATTTAGTATATTTCTCTGCTTCTCATCCTCACTTGAAACTTTGCAGTATCTGATATAAAGAGGATTGACATATTATTTACTTGCTGAAATTTCTGTAATAGTGTAGGGTTAACAGCACCTGATAACATAGAGATGATTGTATTACCAATACCCTGCTTAAATAATTTTTTTTTCATGAAAACATTAAGGAAAACGTAAGATTCATCTCAGAGTGAAAGTTCTAATGTATTTTGATAAAATTGGTCTTCAGTTGCTCTCTCAATACTTAGTGCTGGTTTTATATTGTAGAGTCCAATAGGTTCACTGACAATTTTTCCCCAGCTAGAATGAGTATCCAAAGTTAAGATTCCTTCCTCTCCTCTTGGCCTTTCCACTGGGAGGACAATAGTGTAAGCATCATAGGAGAAATAGCTAGGAGGCACTGACTTAGCTTTGAGAGAGAGAATGCTCTAATCCCCAGAGCTCCAGGGTATGCTAAAGAGAAGTGAATGCCTCCATTTTTGTACTCCTGCAAAGCTTCTTTTGTAGAAAGTTGAATTTATGTCAGGAAACAATTTCCAACATATGAATGCTAAAAATTATAATCAGTATAGATTATAAAAGCAGTAACTCTAGAATATCCTTGACTGTTAGAGGGGGTTCTGTGGTTTGTTTTTGGTTTCTGGTTTTGGTTTTTTTTTGTAATCTGAAGTCTGATTTGAATCAAATTAGAGCATTTCTTTACTACTTGATGGTCCTAAGCAAAACACTTTGCTTGAATTACAAGCTCTTGAAAAATGAGTTCAGAGTACTGATGCACTCTTCAATCCAATGTAAAAAATGCTGCTATTGAAATTAGTCATGTGCCCAACAGGATTACACAGAGGAGTTGAAGGAATGGTGGAAGAACATAATTGGGTGATGCAAATGAACAAAAGATCCTTTTGGATTTGGTGGCTGGTTTCTATGAGCTCATCTGATACTGTAAGTCAAGCATAGAAGTCTCAGTGGGCATTTGATGATTGCTCATGATACTTACTGCATCATTAGAATTTTGAATATAAACAGTTGAGGATATAAATAATTAGTTTATGTTAGTAAAGTGCTCTGCAAATACTAGCTATTATAAAATAAACTGACAGATATTCTGGAAAAATGGTACAAGCATCCTTATTACTGTAAATCACTAGGTTTGATAACAGAGTTCTGCTTATTATTAAGGGGAATTTATAACTGATGAAGGGTTCAAAAGTGACCTGCAGCCTTGAGTCCTTAATTTATCACAGGAGCAGGACGTTGTTGACAGGAAAAAAAAAATGCTGTGGTGCTTCCAGTACACCCTAACCTTGACCTGGAGGAGACATCTCTGGGCAGGATTGGGGAATTCTTGCTCCATGCCCTGTAATTTGTGACCTTTCTGTTATGATTGCCAATAAGGAGATCCATTACTCTCTCCTAAAAGTTGGATTTTATTAGTATTAACTATAATTTATTCTACACTGAGGCCTAGAGAAATGGCTTCCCATGTTATAAACAATGTCAAAGCACAACAAAAAGACCATCTCTGTCCTAGAGGACTCGCATTTGAACTGTTAGGCTGTGAACCCTGGCACTCTTACAGATGACTGACCATAAGATTTCCATGTGAGGCACTCACATTACTGTGGGTTGAATTGTTTGAGCACTTGGGTGCTCTGTTTAGTGTGAGTTTTATGAATGTTTTTTCCTCTTTTAAACCAGGTTTTACATTTCAGTTTAAATTATTGCTGCACAGCAAGTCACCGATATAATGTAAATACAAAAATCTGTAGCTGAATAGTCTCCATGTGTAACTACAGGGCAAAGCATTCTTAAGCATTCCTTTTGCTGTGGTGAGTTTAAAAATCTTTGTAGTTTTCTCACTTATCACATGATAGGAGCAGCAGCCTTTCTGAAATCACTTTTTTCTTTCTGTATTTTATTATAAATATGAACTAAGTTCAATTACTTTCCAATCAAGGCAGATTCTCACAGTCTCTTATATGAGTAAATAAACCTACAACTGTTATACTTGTCGACATTTAATTAAGAAGCAACAAGAAAATAGGGCACATCTTCACCTCCTTGTGGCGATATGGAAGTCAAAAACAAACAGAAAAGAATTGGGAAGAGAGGAGTGCTTCAGGTACATTGCCTTTGTCAGCAGTGTATATGTTACGTTGTGAAGTATTTCCCAGTTTAAGTTCCAGGAATGAACACTAATATCCAGGCTATTAAACATGTACTTTTAGTGTATTTGTCATTCTCTAAGAGTGCAAATACCCAGTTAAGACAAATCCTTACAGAGATCTTTGCTTTGAATACTGTTAAATAAAATGCATAACTAATTCAGAGGCTAGTTCTGATTTAAAAACAGTACAAAACAAACTTTATTCCATATTCCTCTTCCCCTACTTGGACCTCTCCCAGATACTGATCAATGAAGTTGGCAGTGTGGTGGGAGAAAGAGCGAATGGTTCTTACAGGAGTTCTTAACCTTACTCAGTTCTTTCATCTGCTTATCCTCTTGAGAGAATTGCTTTGATCCTGTTTGTAAATCAGTATAATCCCTGTAAACAAGTGCGAGGGACTGAAAATGTTTGGTGTTTCCAGGTGATTACTTAACTAAGTGGAGCTTTTAGTGACAAAGATGTGCTGCTTTCCTGCTTCTGGAATGGACAACACTGAAAATGCACTTTGTCAGAATAGAGTACTGAGTGAAATCTTGGAAGCACAGGCAATGTAAAAATGTGGTTTGTGTTTAACGCTTTCCACTCTTAATGTTCCTAGGCTGTATTTACTAAATAATTCCCTTTTCAATTGGCTCCTACACTACATTATTTCTCAAGCTATTGGTGACATATAGAAAAAAACTTATTTTACAAAGGTCAACAGTAGAAATGTACGAATGTATGTATGGGTTGTATGTATGGATTGATGTACCTGAATCAGGAGACTGAAAGCAAATTCCTCTTTCAAGTTCTGAGTTTGATTAAATTAATTGATAAAAGACTACCCGTGTGATTTTTCATAAGTTCCAAAGACATTGCGATAGAAGAGAAAGCAATATATGTTGGTATATTAATGATAGCCATCCTCACAAATCATTTTGAAAACACTCATTTGGAGACTTAAGAAAAAAAAGGAGGGAAGTCTGTGTTTGTAGAAACATATGCCATATCAGGTTTTGTACAAAATTCAAGGTGTTCCTGAATTTCATGATCTTTGATTTCCATCCTTCCTGTAATTATAAATAACCCTTTCACTCATTCACCTGCTCTAGAGTGTAAAGAAATAGTCAGACACTTGCCTCGCAATACAGAAGCATTTTTTGACACTTTTTTCCATGAGTTATTCATTATGATAATGGTACTGTGTGATGTGCAGTTTCTGGATTTATGACCCATTCTCGATAAGCATGAATCCAGCCTGCATGTGCATCTTTGATAAGGTTCTAATTGGATAGCAGTGACCTTTCTGAATGTAATTCTAGGAGGAAGATTAAAAAGCAGTCCAGAAAGTGACAGGTTTGGGACAATAACATATGAATTCAGCTCTGCTGGCAGGCATGAGATGTAAGCCATGATAAATTAGAGGCAGGCCAAGCAGGCTTGCGGAGTGATTGCTCATTTCTGCTGCATCCTTGGGTAAAATCCCATGAGTAACACTGGTGGTGCCATATTTCTCCCATATTCAGTGTTTACTGATTTTGCATGCTATGAAATAATACAGCAGGGAAGGTTTCAGGAGACACCAAGGAGAGCCTGCTGAGCATTACACATCTCAGTGATACTGACCCCTCGTGTGGTGGGGGAGTCTTAGATTTGTTGTCCTCATTTAACTACTTGCTAATAGCTTGCTTCTGCTTGCTGCTTCTGCTGGCTTTCTGCTCTAATTAAACTACTTTTACAAAAGTGATCTTCATCCAGTGTAGGATTAAATAGCTTACAAATTGAAACTAAAATTAATCAACTTGACTCTGCACAGGTATATATTTTTTCCTTTGAAAATAAGATAATGATGAAGTTCTGTTATGGAACTTGTTCTACGTATGTGCTTAGACACTTAAGATAATGTAAGAATGCACTGGAAATGAAAACCGGAAAAAAAGTCATAAAATCATATTGAAAGTTCACGACAATAAAAGTTTTATAGTTTGGTTACTTTGCCAATTATCCAGAAGAGTCACCAGATGCTTCCTGTATTGACACACCTTTTATTTCAAGATGAAATGTGGTCTATATTTTAGATGTCTTTTTACCTCTGTATTATTATTTCTACATAATTTATGTGGAGAATACTTGATGTTAGAAAAGCAACATAGCAATTTATATCTTGACTTTTCCTGTATATATTTTATACGTACAAAGATAAAGGGCTGTTGTGACTATTGTTCTTGGTACAGTCTTTGCATTGTGACAAAAATACTGGGTTGCAAGTCACTTTTTAATTTAATTGGAATTCTTGCTCTGCTATATGAAATCTGAGATCACCAAACTGAAGGGGGAATATTTGTCACTGCAGTAAAGATAACTATGAATAACCTGTTTTTAAGGCTCTTTGTAAGCCATTGCTGTTCAGCCTCCAAAGTGGAGAATTCAAATGGTCATTAGCTTTAGCCTTGTGAAGTAAAATGGTGGTGGAGGGAGAAAGATGTTATGAATGTAAATAGGGTTCTGGGTAACTGAGTATCATAGAGGTTTCTGGAGTTGTAAACAGGGATTTGTAGTTTTATTTAAGTTTGTAAATTTAGCCATATGGGAAATAAAAACTGATTTTTGTATTTTGATGCTTAATCTTATGACAAACATATTTAAATCAAATCCCCTGGTACTGGTGGTATTTGTGAGAGAGGGATGTAATTATTTATTAATGCCTTGGTTTATTGGAGCTGATAAAATGAGCTGTCGCTACCTCCTGATAGTTTTTGTTTTACCCTAATCTGTCTTGAAACATTTAGAAAATAGGTCATAATAAGAAAGTCAGAGTTTACAGGGCATAGCTGTCATTTAAATCTTAATAGTCTGCCTCATGGAGACACCTAAAAGCAGATAGAAAATGAAATATAATTTGCTGTAATAATTTGGCAGCTGAAGTTTGTCAGATAAGTTTTTCAAGTGAAAAGCCATATTTTGGTTAGTCTCATACAAGTGTTTCAGAGAAAGGTTGAAAAGGGGGGAAGTTCCCACTGTTAGCAAAACTTGCTAGCACAAATGTCCATTAATCAATCCAAATTTGACTTCAGAATTGTACATTTCAGAGCAAACTGCATATGAGAGACACAGGGCTGAAAACATTCCTGGAACCAGCAGCAGCCCCCACCAGGTGTGTGTTTTAATAGTGTTTCCATGCCATTTCAGGCCATGTGGCAGGTAATTTAGGGCTCGTGTTACAGGTGAGGTAAGAACTGTGCAACATGTGAACAAGTGTTATACTTTCTGAAAGCAGAATTGTCAAGTATGATTACTTAAGGTTAAATAAGGTTCAGCACATACATTTAAGATCTTATCTACTTGATTTTCATAAATTCTTTGGTGCTGCTAAATTCAATGTCCCATTCTCAGGTACATAGAGGATTTGAGATCCAGAGGATCTGGGTGCTTTTGTATTATGCCATAGACCAGTATATGGGGTGTTTTTGTCATGTGAAGTATAGGTGTTTGTTTTGTATTGTAAAGTTTTGGATATTTTAATTAAGTGATCCAGGTTTTCACAGTTTCTGAGAGTGAACAGTTTGAAATAACGAAGTGCAGTAGTCAGGGAATGTCCTGTTGTACCCAGATAGTTCAACTCTGCATCTCTGCTGTTCTTCTTAAACTGATATTTTAGAATATAAATGGAATATGTGCTATAATACCATGTAAACTTTGGTAACTATTTCATAGTGATTCAGAGCAATGAGTTAGAAGTGGCTATTCCTTTCTATGTGGCTATTTAAAAGGTTAGATGAAAAACAAGAAGGTATTAAAAAAAAAGAAATAGTGATTCTTGCTGTTTTAAGTTGGTGTTGTGGCATTTAAGCTGGTGGCCTTGTTGCAGTTTCCACAGTTATTTAGTTCAGGCATGTCATTCAGTTTTCTTTGTTACCATACCAAACCAATTGTCTTGCTTGGTTGCTTTGGTTTTTTGGTTTTTCAATCTTAATGAACTTGTCATCTTGCTATAAAAAGTCTCTGAAAGTGGGCATGTGCTTTGAGATGGAGGTAATGTTGGCTCACTGACCAACAGCATTGAAACACAATACTTCTGAGACAGCAGACTCTTGAATGTTTGTTGAAGTTGTTTGTAATGTCTTAACACCACATCTAGTAGGATAAAAAAAACAAACAAACAAAAAGGAAACCAAAAACAATGTAAAAGGAGTAACAGCATGTGTTGATGAGGTAAGATGGTAGTTGGAATCTCCTTCTGATGGAAAAGAGTCCATTTTTACGTTTAGGTTGCTGAAGCATCTCATTTTATGTGGGAAACTCCCATGTAAATACACATAACACACACAGAGCTATTTGTTTTATTATGAAGTTTTCACAGTTGATTATCTCCTCCCAAGCAGACGAGGTTGGTGGGTCAATACATCTTGATTTGCATTAGCAATTTTCCTGATAAGAAACAAAGTCCGCGTTCCAGACACTTGTTGGTTTTGTAGCCTCAGTGCTTTCATGTTTTCCATGGAAAGGCAATGTTTGTCCCCCACAGGCAAACTCCCATGCTGCTGTTCTGTGGAGAGCCAGGGAAATCAAAGAGCCACCTACTGACCCCACCTATTGTCTGGCCTTGTCGCCTTCTATCAGTAGCATGCCACAATCAGCGAGCTACACGTGTACCTCGTGCTTGCCTGGGCTTTGGCAGAGCCGTGCCTTGCACCTGTTTGCTTATGCATGAGCTGGGCATGTTTGAATCCAAAGAGCTGACAGAGAGGCAAGGAAAAGGGGGAGGGAAGGAGAGAGGGAGGGAGGGAAGTCACCGCCAGGAGCTTTTCATTAGGCTGCTTGGAGGAGCCAAGGCACAGTGATGCTGTGGAGGCAGAGGAGGCCTTGGCAGCATCCACCAGTGTGTTATCAGATTGGGAATTTTAACAGGTGTGGACAGTTCATCATGGCACTTGAAAGGCATCTGATTTCTCTATTTCTTTTAATTCTTGGCTTTGATCTTTGATGCAGAAAGATTGCCTCCTTTGTGGGTGATGGGGGAATCTGTACTTTTCGTGAACAGAACCTTTCTTAGAATAAAAGCTGTAGTAAAAGTGCTATTCAGCATAACTAAGGATGACAGAATCCACCCTGATATCAGCTAACAAATCTAATCTGTCCAGTCTGCTGGGTCTGTGTTTACAATTGTTACGGAGGAGAGTCCTCTGATTTTTCCCTCCTATGCGTAGGAGCTGTATTTAACCTTGTTCCTCAAAAGCTTTTTTAATTTTTTTGTTAGGCAGTTCTCAGACTGAATCTCCAATATGAGTGTGTGGCAGCAAAAGCATAAGAAAATAGATTCCACGTGCTACTGCATATTTTTTGTTTTTTTAGTGTTTTGAATAAGGTACAGGAAAAGCTTATTCCGGGTCAACCCATTAAATGTAGGTGCAGAGCTACTTTCTTGATTTCTTGTTTGTAGCTGCCCAGAGAAAATTGATTATTGTCCTCTAGGCACAGAGATATCAAATACCTTCACTCATGTCCAACTTTTTTTGGTTCTTCCATGTGTTTCTTTCCTTCTTGCCTTGGGCTGTGTTTTGGAAATCACACTTTGCCTCAAAGCACTGTATATAGATAATGGCTAATTCGTGTATTCTTACTCATAATGTGGCTTCATTGAGGTAGGGGTGATTGTTTGCAAGAGATGGGAATGTAATTCCCATCAAAGTGCTGTGGGATAAGGCTCCCTAATAACTAGATACTAGCTGTATTAACCAATGTCTAGCCTTATACTATATGGATATGTCAAGTAATCTTTGCTGTCATTCAAAAAATGCCTGAACAATTTTGGTTCCCAAATGATGCATATTCTATTGATATATAGGCTTTATTAGTGCCAACTGGTTTTAAATTCCTAAAGCTTGGGTCTTTTATGTGTAGTCCTTCAGAAGGAGATTAAACATCTGAATACCTTTGAGAACATGGACCCTGTGTGATTGTTGCATTTGAAAGTTTGGGTTATCAAAGGATCCAAGGATACTCTTACAATATTGCAACTCTAACTCAACAGATGCTTTCATACACAGAATTACAGGAGAGTTGCCAAATTTCGTGAACTTAGAGCTAGTATAAATCTTACTTGGCTTGTCAATGGAATTTTCTGCCAAATATACACCTAATTACAAGTGTTACACTGATCTTTCCTTTCTCCCTCTCCTTTTTTAGTGCTATCTTTACATCTTGATGAGAACCAACAAAAATTTAAGATGGCAGAAAGTTTTATGTTCCTCTGCAATAGGCATGTTGGCTTCTTTTATGTGGAGAAGGGTCTTAAATGTGATTTTCAAAATGAACTCCTGTTATTAAATTCATATTGTGCTTCAAGTATTCCTGTAAAACCTTTCCATAAGGTAAAATCTTCATGCTATAAGATGTAATTTTAGTGTTTTAGCATATTACAGTGGATTTATTTTATATTATTAATTACTGTATCAGAGAAGTTCTGTGCTTTTTTCCTAGTGTAAATGAGTCAGTGCTTCTAATAAGCTTCCTCCAACGTTTCACCTCTAGGCTGTTGTCCCATACAGCTGTTATCTGACAAAAGGGGAAATAGAAAGAACAAGACACATTCCTGAGGTCTATTTTGCACATTCATCTATGGTAGATAAAACATGGTCAGTCCTGTAGTAAGTAGAGCAGCATTTGCAATTGAATACGTGTAATAAATTCTGGGAAGACTCCACCTCTTGTGTCACACAATGAAGTCTTGGAGCTGTTGTGTCTCTGTGCCCCACACAGCCTGAATAAATGAACACTTTTGGACTTTGCTTTCAGAGTTTAGTGCTTGGGCAGAAGGATGTACATCTGCAGGCCTTTGCATGACTAATTTCATGTCAGCAATAGGTTTTACTGCCATTTAAATAAGAATTTATAATAATAGCTGTAAAGTTTCCAGATGGTTAGACTGGTAAGTTTTAAGGCCACTAGGCTTAAAAATATTTAGATTTTTTTTTAACTGCCAATCTTTCTTGAGCACAAACATATTTAGATATTTTTATTCAATCAGCATTTACTACAAATATTCTTTATTCCTCACGTTAACCCAGGTACTGTAATGCAGCTGCCTTTCAGTAGATGTTTTTTCTTTGACAGCTGTTTTGATCAGATTGACTAAGGAACAGCAATGGAATTACTCAAAGGCATGGGTATAGGACCCCTTTTGAATTCAAGGGGAGTAATGGGAATTTACCCATATTGTGACTCCTTACCAATGGAACCACTACATAGAAAACCATTTACTTGCCTTTGGGAATTTATGCCCTGTTTAAACCCTGGCAGGTTTAAAATTTCCAGAGGTAACTTTTGCCTTCTCTGCAGCTTTTTTGAATATATGCCTCTGAGAGCCACGGGTTTGTGCTCTGGGGCACCCCTGCCGGGGCTGCACACACCTGGGACCTGCTGCTGATAGTTTGACTGTGAAGACATCCATGAGCTTCTACTATTCTGAACAGAGTTACATTCAGTAAGCTTCACAGTTGGAGAAGAGTCACTATATCCCTGTCTTATGTGTTCCTCTACTTTCGGTGTAAGGTTGCAAAGGAAATTTCAGCTTCACAATATACTGTAGCTACAGATGGAAATTTCAAGTTAAGGAAAAAAGTAATTCCCATTGGACTTTTCTATAGGGACTGATTAATGTTTTATTTTTCTGTATGTTTTGGGGTTTTCCCTCAAGCTTTTTAAATGATAGTAAGCTCATTTTCTCTCTTTGGCACTGGAAATTTGTGTGTCAGTTTGATTTTGGAAAGTTTTTTAAACTGTCACATCTATATTTGTACATGGATTTCACTGGTTCAGCTACAGTACCTCTGCAGGCTTGTTATCCCAACAACATAAGATCATAAAGAAGCAGAATATGCAGATGAGGTGTTTGGGAGTCCTGTGAATTTTACATGTCTGACAGACATTTTTCTGTCAACATTAGTATTTATTACAGGTTAGCCATCGTGCCGTGGTGGGTGACTTTTCCTGTGAGATTTTTACTATTTTATCAGCATGCGCAGGACATACAGCAATGCATTGATGATCACCAGCATATTTGTCAAGAGTCCAGTACTAGTCATGGGGATATATTCCACAGGTTGTTTTCTACATCTTTCAGTAGATTTAGGTCCTTTACTAACATTACTCAGTCTCTAACATCTCTGTCATTCAATTCACAGCTTGAACCTCCTTACCTTACATGTCCTTGCTGCCTGAAAAACATACTTTGGAAGGAATGCTTTTAGAAGAATAGATTACTGGTTTGGTTACATCCAACTTTGTCACAGACATGATCTGTATAAAATATTTTGATGACAGAATATTTCATTTCTAGTTTATCTTTTCCGTTCTCTTGTTTTGGCTGTCAATTAGCGTGCTCTTCTCTCAATGTTTTTTCTTTACATTTTGCATATTTTCTTTTTAGCTTAATCACTTCTAACTATGGTTACAGATAATTTGTGAAATAACAGGGGAGCAAATAAAAAGCAGAAAAGAGAGAGGAAAACGCTTTTCCAGGAAAATGTCAAAATTGGATAATTTCTTTTCTCTCTCTCATCTGTCTGCTTTTTTTTTTTATCCCCCCTTCACTGGATGTATAATTACCTCATTGTTTCAGTAATGTGAAACAAAAATTAGATGCAAGAGGGAAATCTAAATAGAAGGACTCTAAAATGCTTTTTCAAAATGAAGAATTTAACTAAACCACTCTAAAGTCCCCTGCTGGGCTCAGGCAAGCTGAAATTAATTCAAGAAGGCAGATAAAAATTTTAACCAGCCCGAGTGGAGATGACGGATGTGACAGCTCTCAGTTAAAATGTCTTTTAGTGGCAAATGCATGCATATTAGTCAAGTGATGTGACATAACCGTCCTGGGTGAAAGAAGATGAACCAATGACCATTTGCATTGAGAACAAAAGAAAATTTAGAAGATTGCAATATAGAAAAGAAGGAAAAAATAAGTTAGCATTCCTTTTCTGTGTGTAAACCTGTACCTTTGAATACATACACGTGTGTATGAAAGAGGTGGCTTAAAAGATTGTGTGGGTGACAGGAAGTAACTTCTGTTTAATTTTTTTGAGTTTTATTTTTACAGAAGAATTCAAAAACAACTGTAGGCTTGCTTGAATGGGATCCATGAAAATTTGTGTGTTTTCCTTATCCTGTGCAATATTGGCAAAAAACGAAAAGGCTGAAGTGTTTGCTGTTAATGCATACACTTCATTTTAGAAGTATTTCTCTTTTGGAAGATGTTTTTAGCTCCTTCAGTGTCTTCTCAGACTGAGAAGATGTACAGGTTGAATGGAAGCAGATTTTATTCACGGATCATGCGAGGATGCAGCCCATTGTTAAACACTACAACAGAAATAAATAACACTGGGAATGGACCTTGAAGAAAACACACTGAGAAATATTGGTCAGTTTACCACATGATTTTATTTTTTTATGTTTGCTTTACAAGCATATGCTACCAAGTCATGGTAGCTCCCAGTTAGAGCTGCCCAGATAATTTTATTTCAGTATTATTCTTATTTTCCCTACCATAATCAAATTGTATTATCATAATTTTGTTATTCAGATGCACCTCTCACTGTGTACCTCAATAACGTTCAAGGCCACATCTGGAACTTACTGCCCTTAAATGCTGTGGGGAGAGTGGGAGCAGGGGCATGGGAATATCTTTCTAGTAACACTTGGTTGCAAAATAAGACATACTTCCCAACTCTGTTATAGAGGGAATTCTCTCTAAAGGTTAATGGTTGAAATCTTAAAACTAATTGGGCATTTGGGATATGGCTACTTTTGGTATCTTTCTGTGTGAGAATGTGAATAAATTGATCCTTAACATCTTAATTTTAATACCCAGTCAAAAAGAAACCATTTGTTTTGTTTCCAGGGGTGACATTTTCAAATGTGCCCTTGTGCAGCATGCTCTGTGATCCTATTTCACTTGAAAGAAGCAGCATTCATTAAGGGAGTTTTAACTATTGAACAAAGTACTCTAAAACAGGGTCAGAGGGGTAGGGACTGTAAAATGCTGACCTGTTCAGAAATAAACTGCAATTCAGCAAGCCTATGGCAAGCTACTCATTAACATTTTAACAAGGGTAGCTAATGGCACAACAACCTGATTACAGCAATGTGTCTGTATACATTTGTTCTGCAGGGTTTTTTTTAATGCCTGTTCATGGTTTCTTTGAAAATAATGTTTATAATGTTTAAAAAGGTGATCTGAGCTATTAGATGTGATTTGCTGGAGAGACTAATTCAAAAGAGGAACATTTGCTGCATTTATTTTAATTAAAATCATGTAAACAAACATAGGTTATGTTTTTTCTGTCTCTGCTGCTCAGTGCAGGCGTGTACGTTGGGAACATCAGGGTGTAAATCGACTACTTCTCTAAACCTGCAAATGTTCAGGTTTTCTCAGTGTCTTCATCAAGGTTTGTCTTGTCACACTTTGGCTAGATCTGAATATGAAATGGCCATAATTCCAGTTCCCTAGCTATTCCCCTGACCTTGGGCAAGGCTTCTGTACCCTTTTTGTGCTTCAGTAACCAGTCTGTAAGATGAAGACATTAACTTTTCCCAGCATCACATGGACACTAAATATTAACTGCCTTTTATGAGTTATAGTGTGCATACAGTTAATGTACACCCTTATGGACAGTGTGCAGCCTTTCTGGGGGAAGAGACCAAGCTAATTTCTATAGGTTCATGCCTGTGACCCCAGAGCTTCCTGTTGTGTACCTGCAGATTGTGGAATTGCTTAGGTTGGAAAAGACTACCAAGATCACCAATGACTGATGGGTCTGGAATCCAGGAAAAGTATCTGAAGAATCTCACAGCTTCATGTTGCTGTCTCATTTAAATAGTGAAGGAGTATAAAATAAAATTTGTGGAGTAGATTACACTAGAATAAACCCTGTATGAATAATAGTATCTCTGCTTAAGAGTTTGATTGTTTTAAGTGAAGTCATTCTTAATTGGTGTGCTTAGCATGTTGCCTACCAGGATATTGTCTGCCTGCCTCAGTAGGGAATAGATTAATATTTCAGGAGGAGGGATGTTGACCACAGAGGAGATTTCTGCTTGGCTGGCTTTCCAAATTATGTCTAGTTGAGGCATATCCAGATTATTTCTCTGTCCCCATAGTAAGGTTATTTCAAGCACTAAAAATTATATTGTTATTTTGTATATTTAAAATCCAAATGACACTTCCAAGTGACTTAGTCTCTATTGAGATTAAAATTACAATTTTAAGACCTTTGAGGCATGCATATCTCCCAAGACAGCAATGCTGCTTCAACTGTTACATCGGTTTGTACTTGGTGGATTCTATCTCCAAAATAAAGCAGCAAATGCTCCCAGGGTATTTTCTGTAAATAAATAAATAAAATCAGATTCTAAAAAAAAAAAATAAAGACAGAGAGAGAGAAAGCACAACTTGTAGAAAGGAATACAGGATGCTTGCCATGACTGTGGTGAGTTCAGAAAGGCTAGGGAGCTTATTGGAGTGCAGTGAACTTGCTGGTTAGCAACAGGTGATTGTTTTGGATGCTGAACTGTTTCCACTTGTTCTTGTGGGACTCCTAGTTTGGGCTATATAGCCTGTAATGGGCTTGTCAGATACAATGGACTTACGTATCTAGAAATAGTGGAAGTCAGTAACATCAGTCTTAGTGAGAACAAGAACCTCACTGCAAGCCAGAGTTGGAAGGATTTTGTCCAAATGTCTTTTTTGTTGTGGTTTTTACTGTTATTTGTGGTTTCTCTCAGTGTCAGCTGCTTTTTTATGGATCTTAATATTATTAATTTCATGTTCTAAGGTTTGAATACATCATGTTTATACAAATGAAAGGTCTGATCTCACAGTAATTAGGGTCTTGGAAGGGAGGCATGCTAATACAGAGATCCCTTTAGAGATCTGCTTTAGGGTGCTGTGGAGGTCCATTTACTTTCACATGTGGTTTCAAAGGCAAAGTATGTGTTAAGATAATGTAGGAAAAATAGTCTAGCTAAACTCTGTGCAAGATCTTATGGAAGGGGAAGGTGATATTTACTTATCAAGTGTTGAAGCAAATTGTTTGTATGCACTCACACTTCAAAGACGTGTACTCAGATGAAGATGTTTGTGTCTACATAGTCAGATCCAGATCACTTGTGCAAGACACAGGAGACAAGGGGTGGAAGTTTCTCCTGATTGACAATAACAGGACAGATCTGTGGTCTTAACATAAACATCATATCCTGCAACCGTATTCCTGAGAATAACATCCTTCAGCATCAATATAGGCCATTATTTCAAACCATTGTTCTATCTTATTCTGGTGCTAACACACAGATTTTCATTTATATTTTATTCTTACTAGTCTTGACTTTTTTTTTCCCCCCAGATACAAATCTGTATAATAACCTATTAGGAAGGATATATACTATTCTCTCTACAGTAACTCTAATTTTAACTTGCTGGAAACCATGGGAAACATTATCTTCTGTAATTTTGTGCTACATACACAGCTAGAAATGTATGGAAGTTATGATTTTTAAGACATTCAGGTGAAATGATGAAGGGGCTGTAATTCAGTGTACTTTTATCAGAGTGTATCATTTCAGGTATGAAGAATTTCTCAGAATTTTTAACAGTTACCTTGACCATGAATTTGCTTTTCCCCCTCTCTTTGCACCTCTGTGCTCACCAGGCTGGTTCACACAATTTACTTCTCAATGCTAAGTAACATTTTTTGCCTTTTTTTATACACACATCCCCCTCCTGCTTTCTAACCATCATGTCAGGTCTATCTGCAACTTATCCATACACAGCTGTTACAATTTTTCAGACTGGTGAAGAAGTACTTTGTTTATGAATATCCTTATTTATCACCATTTGCTCTTATTTTCATAAATTTTGTCAGCGGTTAGTGCTTTATCAAGATGTAAATGCTGATGCCTTAATTCTGAGTTCCATATGTAAAAGGCTTGGAGGAGCTGGACATGGAGCATGAACCCTATGGGTCTCAGCAAAGTTCCTAGTAAGGTGTTAACCCTGAGATTTGTGGAACTTGCAGCCACTTTCACTGAACCCATCTAGCACTTGGAATAACTCTGCCATGTGTCTTTTTTATTCCACAATCTGTTCTCCCTTCCTTTACTGTAATTTTGGCACTGTGCTACACTTGGAGGTTCCAGGATGCAGAATACTTTAAGGGAGGATGTTTTCCACTTCACGTGGAAAACTCTCCCAGACCTTTGAAGCATTCTCCAGAGGGATGACACACTAAGTGCATTATTCCCAAGTGTTTGTAGATGAGCTGCCTCAAGGCTATGGTTTAGCATTTATTATAACTGGATCTGTATTCAGAGTTGAAGATGAGAGCTCTATGCTGTTTGGGCAGAGGCAGATGGTATAAATTTAATGAGTTGTTACTGGTTCAGCACTAATGTTGTGTAAATGTTATCCATGTCTTGCTTCATGATTCTGTGCCCTCATACCAAATGTACTCCTGCTATGGAGCCACTACTGGAATTTGCCTCAAAAATCTTAACATATTGATTAAAATAATAATAAGTGAGATTAGTTCCCACAGGGAGGATTTGTGGATCTTAGGAGGAAGGTGGAAGTTAGAATCTCATAGTCACTGGGGTGAGCCACGCTGGTGCAACTGTGCTAATTTTGAAAATCTTACTGATATGTAAAATTTTATATCTTCTAAAATATATTAGTGTGAAGAGATTTAAACCTTATTTTTACCAAAGTATGTAAACCAGCATAAACAGCCAAAGCTTGCCTCTTCTTTGTTCCCTGCCGGGTCTCCCCAGCTATCCCTTCTCATGTCAGGAGTTATATAGCCAGAGTTCCTCCAGATGGGGGATCTAATCTAGGTTAAAAATAAAAAATCCTCTGTGGTGGGTAAGTGCATGTGTGTGTTTAGCCAAATTCAGAAGCCTCTACAGATCCCTTTTAAACTAGATTACTCCCCAGGCCAGTTGCGAATAGGTCACACGAGTGCTTGCAGTGGTCCAGTACAGGGGGAGGATGTGGAGCTGAGAAACTGGAGAATGCAGGGCAGAGAAAGTCAGCTAGGACTGGGGTGAATGAGACCTGCGCTTGGCAGTAAATTTAACATGGGGCTTGATAAAACCCTGTTCTTAGGCAGGAATGTACAAAAAAGCACTCGGAGAGGAGTCTCTTAGCATAAAAAAGTGCCCAGTGTGTGGCCTGAGGGACGGAGACACCAATGATGCTGTAATGCTAAATGTGACTTGGGTTATTAAAAGAAGATAAAGTAATAACAAGTATTTTATGGAAGAACTGTATTACAGGGAGAGGGGAAGAATGACATCCTGAAATGCACAGCAAATTATTTCTATATCTAATCAAAGGTTTAGTGCGGGTTCATCACCATTTTCCACCTGCTGCTTATTCACAGCTTACCATTTGTTGAGTCCTATAAATGTCATGAATTCATCAACTTCCCTGTTAAGCCTTTCAAATGCCAGAGAATGGCAGCAGGTATTACTGTGGGGCCCTTTCTTCTCTCCTTCCCAATCATCTTTGCATTTTCCTTCATTTCTTTGAGTTTTCTTCTGCTTCCCACTGCTTTTGCTGTTAATCATCCCTCAGTGGTCACTCTAATGACTGTACTGTGGAAGTGCTGGGCAGCCCTGCCTCTTACCCAGCCTATTGGCAAACAGGGAGTATTCTGGGAACTGCCAACACTGAAATCTCTGCCTCTTCATTGGTGGAGAAATCAAGTCTGGGTGAGCTAGAATTTATGGATGTAATTGCTTAGATACCAAAATAAGATGTCCCAATGTCAAGTGAAACCCTACAGAATAATTATACCAGAGTTTTTCTTCAGACTGCTGTTGGTAATGGTTGCAGGAATGTGCTTTGCCAAAAAGTTGTTGGTGTTAATATGCAGTAAATCTCCCATTTAATACTAACCTTAAGCTTCTTTGTTTATGTTGTGGCAATACCTACTGGTCTACTATACCTACAGGAATCATAACCTCCTGTGTACTGCTCAAACACAGAGCACTAATGAAAAACGTGCTCTCTAGTCTTTACTGTTATTACATTCCTCACTTCTTTTGAATCTTATGATAATTATTACCTTCAAAACATCCACATGTTATTGTTGTACTACAGGTGCTGTTTAGATATTGAGTGGGATAAATATAAATAATGCTTAAGAAAACATTAAAAAGCTCATACAGTATTTTGCATAAAATATTGTATTCTACAATATATACTACAATATAATTTGTGGTATTATTTTACAGTGTTTATATAATCAAAAAAACCATGCTGCAGAAAGGAGGGACTGTTTAGATAATACTGGAGAGAGCCTAATGTGGAGCTAAAGAAAGCAGTTGATTTTAAGGGAGATTTTGAATAAGAAAACGTATGTGGGGGATAGATATATCGAGCTGTTTTACTCTTAAGCTCTCAGGAGCAGCATTCTAAAGGATATATTGCAGGTAGTCATCTGAGAATGAAAGTTCTATTTCTGTGAAAAATCATTTAGAACCCATCTGTTTATATTTCACAGAAGTGGTGAGTGCAAGATGTATAAGTGATTGAAGATTGTGTGACTTGTAAAGGGCAAAAGTGTGAATGAGACTGTCTGTTTTACTTCTCTTGGGAAGAGAGTTGCATTTTACAACCCTAAGCCTAAAACTGCTTCATTTCCTGCCAGAAAAATAATTAGAATTAACACACATGCAATGCTCACTCTAGAGGCTGGATTTTTAAAGCAGCTTAGGAGAGGGAAATAAGGGGGACTTTCTTAAAAATGGAGGTTGAGTACTAAGGGCTTTGAGCTCTTAAAAGCATCTGGTTTTAAAGGCAGAAGGCTGAGGAATGTGGTTTTCCTAGTAGGCCTCCTATGAAAGAAGGGGAATGGGAAAAGAAAAGGTGCTCTGTAATCCACTGTATAGGGACTGCCTTAGGCCTAGCAAAGAAGCAGGGGAAGGAACCAGAATGTACCTAAAACTGCCATTTCATACTTGGCCCGTTTCTTACCACCCTAGGTTGGGTATGGAATATTCTTGTAGGCACTAAATCCCTTCTCTTTTATTATAGCAAGTGGCTACAGAGACACATCTACTTACAGAAGCAAAGAAAAAACCCAAATGCAGATAATGCTGACATTTATCCAAGTCCACTGCATCATCTTATATTCTGATGGTTTTGTAGACTCGATTTCATCTATTTTAGTGGGGACAGTAAGTTTTTAATATTCTCTTCAAAACACTTCATAAGCCAAAACCAACAAAATAATCTCAGAATTGCATATAGTTTGATAAAAATGTTCCTCTGAGTTCCCATAAAACTGTCTGCTGTATTATTGTCTTATTTATTAATTGTTGCTTCAATGCTTTAACAGAAACATGCTTTAAAAGTGACATTTGTAATAAGAACAGATGAAGTAGGATGACATTTCTAAAACCTGTCTACACTCACAATGTTCTAGTTCGTTGCCTGCAATGAAAGGGTGAGTCTGGCTATAATATCAGTGTTACCTATCTTGGATAAGAGCTAATTAGGGAGTACAAATGCTTCCTGTGTGAAAAGTTAGCTTTTAAAAAAGTTGTTTGTGGTTTAAATGTCATGTGAACTTTAATGTTGGGGCCTTAGAAGGGTTTATGGACAAGTCAAGAGCATTGCTAAGAGAACAGATGTTGGAAACAGATGCCATATCCTTGTATGTTTAGCAACACCCCTTTCAGAGCCTTGGTTCTCTACAGCTCTGTATCATAAATAATGTGTTGACTCACTCCTAATCCTTCTGCTGTTGTGCTGAAAGCCAGGCTATGTTTGGATCCAGTAAAGTACATTTTTGTATCCAAGGGCTGAGCTGGTTAAAGTGGAGACACTTGAATACCCACTGAGAATCTCTGTAATTTCTCTCCTTTCTTGGAAGGGGCAGAGAAGGTGGATTTTTAATTTTTTGTTTCTGAGCTCAGTCTAATCTCAATCTCTTCAGTCACAGTGGTTTAATATGAAAAGTAGTTTTCTTGATGGGTTTTTAGTGCAGCTGAGTGGGTGACATTCCCAGGAAATCTGCAAGAGTTTCAACACTGATGCTGATTTTTAGCTTTTCATTTCATTTTAATGAAAAAATTTAAAGAAAGGCAGATTGTTTATGAGCAAAACTCAGTTGAATCTTAACTCAACTATAGAATGAGCTTTAAACCCTTTTAAGGTTAACTAACACTTGTATAATCTTCAACTCAAGTCAACAAAGAAGTTGACTTTCCTGTTGGTTTATATGGATTCATACAAGTCTTAAATATATAGCAAAAGTTTGTTGATTTAACTTAAAGAAGTTTCAAAAGTAATTTAACCTAAGTAGATATTCCTGTTTAGACTTAAGAACATTTTATTTGGTTTATCTTCATGCCTCATAGACTGAAAACAACTACAGCAAGCCTTTTTAACTGAATTGATAAACACATTCTTTCAGTTATTGAGGTAATACAGAAAAGGAACCATATTACTTCTGGGGGAAAAAAAAGTAATTTAGATCTTAAAATTTATGCTATTCCTGATTTTGCCAAGAGGATTAAATATTAAAACATAAAAGCAGCTCTAAAGTAGGGATATTTTCACTGACACGCACACATACGTGATCCAGTGGAAGGTGTCCCTGGCCATGGTATAGAAGTTGGAACTAGGTGATCTTTTTAAGGTCCCTTCCAACTCAAGCTGTTCTATAATTGCACAAAAAACAACCATCCCTATTTGATATTATGGATCCACAATGCTAAATACCCAAAAACTCCATAGGAAAAAAGAATTGTTCTCTAGATGTCTAAATACTCTTAGTTTGGAATTCACTTTTTCAGCCAGTACATTTTGAAGACTGCTTAGCCCAAGGGACTCATCTGCAGTAGGAAATGACAAACATGTCACGATGATTGGAAATGCTGCATGCTAGAAAAGGGAAGCCAAAGCGTGCAGTGAAAGTCCATTCCTGTGAAACTGTCAGTAAAGTCCACCAGAAGCCTCTTAGAGTAATCAACAGATTGTGCATGTGTTACATCCCAAATGAAGGCAGGAAAGCCAATCAGCAGAGAGATAAAAACACTTCCCAGGGCTTTCATCTCCCCGTCCCCCTATTTGCATGGGAATATGGCTAACAGCAGACATCACATGGCCCTAATGAGAGCAGGTGTGTTCCCTCATGGATCCCAGCCAGTTGTGGGTGGTAACCAGTCTGCAAATGAGATTTTAAAGGGTGCAATATTTCATCACTGGCAATACTGTCAATGTGCAGAAGGCCCTTCTCTCTCTTCAGAGCGGAATGCGATTAGTTGCAGATTAAGAGGGATGACAGAATAGAGTTCAAAGCACACCCTCCATAGTGTCAACAGGCCTTAATGATAACATAGTGCTGCTTCTCTGAAGGAGTTTCATGTCTTATTCAATGTAAATGGCAAAAATGTGGCATTTTAGAACCAATGATGTGTTTTTCTATTGATGCTGTCATAGTACACAGCTGCTGAAAGAGGGGCTGTTTGTCAGATCCCATTTTCCTCAGTGATTCATCAAACAGGGGCAGTTCATGCATGCAGTATCAGAATGGGAATAAATAATGTGCAACAATGCATTGGACAGTGCAGTGCTTTATTCATCTCCTGCCTGCTTTGATGCTATCTGATGTGTCAGAGATTTTGGGTAGGTTCATCCAGGTGTGTGTTTGTTATTTTGCAAAACTTTTTGGGAGCAGGACTTAGAAAATAGGGATATTATGGAGTTAATGGATGAGAAAAGCAGAACTATGCATTTACATTCTTTCTACTATGGAAGTTTTACACTCCTTGGAAGTGCCATTATTGCAGCCTTTTCTCTTGCTCTTAAATTCTGTAGTTTTGTCAAATTACAGTTACTTTAAGAAGGAAGAAAAAATTGGTTTAATAAAACTCAAAATGGATTAAAATCTAATTTACTCACAGAGCACTTGCTATCACCTATAGCATGCAAATGCATGACCTGACATTATTTAGTGGTAATAAAATAAATGTTTCTGTTTCAGAAGGGTATTGGCACTAACAAAACATGAGTTCTCAAGAAGCTCTGGGCATTTCTGGCTGGCACAGTGTGACCTGGATGTAAATCAAGATATTGGATGTCTTTTCATTGCTAACATGGGAGAGTGTTGTGTGGCTTTAAGTCTTAAAATATCTGAGGATTAGTTTTAATTATTGTGGGATTTTGACAGTTTAGGATGTGATGTGAAATTGTTAGAAAAGGGGGGAGGGGGAAGACATGCATAAGGAAAGCCATGTAAAAAGCTTGACACATAAGAGGCTTATCTTTTGGAAAGTAGATGTTGACCAGTGTTGTGGGAGCTGGGCAGATTTTCTAAAGGGAAATACTACAAAAGTTTTACACAGTCAGACTTTGGGTGCCTGAATTAATACACTAATGCCCAGAGACTATATA
Organism: Promerops cafer; assembly: GCA_013398275.1. Lineage (NCBI taxonomy): Eukaryota > Metazoa > Chordata > Aves > Passeriformes > Nectariniidae > Promerops > Promerops cafer. The sequence continues at coordinate 419,230 of VZSE01010018.1, read as the reverse complement.
GATTGGTTTGGGTTGAAAGGGACCTTACACATCACCTACTCCCAACAAAAGTTCCTCTTTAATGTCTGCCTAAAGAAAAGAGAGCAAATATTGTAGTTTACATGCAAATTGTACACCCCAGCTTGTGTGACGTTTTGAATAAGAGAAAGTATCAACCTGTACTCACTACTTGGGATGTAGCTTAATTTTCTATTAAAATCAGCTTTTATTCCCTGAGTTCAAGGGATTCTGTCAAGTTCTTCCATGTGCAGTCTGTTCTCCTGGGTCTGCTGGAAGGAAAGGCAGAAATAAATCTCTCTTCTTTTGAATCCCTCTTTGTCCATAGTAGCTAACCCTCACAGAAGTTGTTCTAGGGAACAGCCTTTTTGTGGTCTTAAAGGACAAAAAGCTTCTAAAATATGGTTTACTAGTAATTTAATTGGCATAATGGTAATAGTATGCAGTAGACATTTTTGTGATTGTTTTGTTGCTTCATATTCCAGTCTTTCAGCCCACCTCACTGAAAGGTCAGTTGGATGACACAATTTTCCACAATGTCCAACTATTTTCTTCAGCCAAATATTAGGAGAAATGAAAAAAAAAATCTGTTCAGGATAGTCTGGAAGGCACAGTAGTTGGACTATTCCTGTGACAAAGATGATAGTATCCAGCAGGATTCTTTCTCTCTCTAGGGATCTATAAATTAGCGTAATATGTACAACCAATGTAAGGCCATTATTAATTAGTTTTAAAAACAATTATACACATATATGTGTGTAATTGCAATTTCAATGTGTATTACATTTGTATGTACCAACACATGTAGATTCCCACACATAGAGTGTACATTACTCATAAAGTGTCACAGCAGGGTAAGTAATTTTTCATTGGTTAAGTAATTTTTCATTGGTGTGTGGTAAGGTGTGATCAGGATTTTCTCCATTCTTCTCCACCTGAGAGCTCATTTACACATCAGTTAGAGGAACGAAGGAAACTGTGGTATTCTTTTCAGTGTGGATTTAGTAACTGCTTTCATCAAAAACTTGCTGGTAGTTTTCTGTCATGTTTTGATCAAAATCCCCAGAAGTGTTCTGCTCTGGAGCATCCTTCTGCTCTGGAGCATCCTCCATGAGTAGTGGGCTAGAAAATGTCACTAGATTTAAGATAATGATTTATCAGTTCATGAACAGAATTAATGGATGTGTCTGTGAGCATGAGAAACCAAAATCCAGTATACTCTTATATTTTTTACCTCATTAGGCATCTTTAGCATTGCCTTCAGGAGAAAAATGGTCAAAGTAAAGGCATCAGCAGTTTATCCAGTGGTGAGAGAAACAGGTAATACTGAGGAAGTGTGGGGCTGCTGGGTAGGTGATGGCAGGCTGCAGAGAAAGTGGCTTTCTGGTTAGAGAGTGGCAGATGAATATTGGAAGTCAAACATGGGATCCTCTGTCTTCCTAACTACAATTCCAGCTTGTATGTGGTGTGTAGTCCATCAACATAAATCCATGAGAATTTCTGTGTAAGACTCCTTCTCTCAGAGTAAATCTTCCGATATTCCCATTCAAGGGACTTCAAGGGCAGAAATTCTAAGAAATGAATGTGTGGAGAAGAATTAATCTTCAGAAATGTGAAATTAATACACCTGCCAGGTATTTATGACGTAGTTGCACAGCAGTAGCATGTTGGAAACAGCTAAAAAGTGCGAGTTAGACAGAACTCTCCTCTGGGCTGAAATCACCACACCATATGCTTTCTTTAGCAGCTGATGAAATTTATGGATTTCTCAGTTCCACAAAGAATTATGGCTGTATAAAATATTATTAAAGCATCTTATATGATTGAATGGTTAACAGATTATACGAGTAAAAGAGTACTCTGGACTGGGGAAGCCTGGCAATTGCAAGTCTACTGTGGCACTGTAGCTTGAGGTCTTTGAATGAGGCTGGATTTAGAAAGAACAGTCTGGGGCATGAAGGTCTCAGAGCCTTTGAGCTGTTTATTTAGGATTTGAGAAAAAAAACTTGAACACAACACATGGTGGTAATAATAATAACAATAATAATAATAATGTATTTTGAATTGGATATTTGTATCCACAATCACACAGTCATTCTATGCGTGAAAATGCAAACCCAGCGTAATTTTATAATGCTTCATTTGCTAATGGAGCCATGTAAACCAGCTGAAATACAGACACACAATCGACAAGCAATGCTATTACAGCTCATTTATCAAACATGTTAGGCTTATGAATGCATTTTTACTCTGTTTATTAGTTACATTAGTTACACCATTTCATGGCTTACCTCCCTGGGATCGCAATTGACACAATACGGGTATCTGATGATTTAACAGTCAGTATTTTCCTCTTTTCTCCAGAGTAAGCTTGGCTCTTTAACTGCAAAAAGATATCTGGGTTATTGTCCAGTCCTGGCCCTGAACCCTGTTTTAAAAGCTCAAGTGGGCCAGAAAAAATGCTCATGTGTTTTACCTCGTAACTCAGATTGCTAGTGCATACTGCTGTATACTGGCAGTGAAAAGGACCACGCAATTCATTTTGTGGGACCCACTTGTTGAGTACATTACATGCTACTATGAATTTTTCTTTCATAATGTTTCTAACCTACCTGATAATTACTGGGGTTTATTACTGGAGGCTCTGGCCTTCCATGGGGAGAAGCAATAGTGCAAAAAGTCTATGCAAATTTCAAAAGGAAGCCACAAGTGATTTAAAGGGAGTATTGTTTCTGGTGTTTGGTAATTTTCTTTGTTTAACAGAAGAAAAAAAATTACAGTACTTTCAGAATAATGAAATATTCCCTTATTTCTGAAAATTGTCTCATGTGCACCTTCATGAAGAAAGAGGAGACTGAGAGGAGGCTTTACCACAGGGCAGCTTCCTCAAGAAGGAGAACAGGAGGGGCAGGCTCTGATGTCTTGTCTGCAGTGACCAGTGACAGGACCTGAGGCAACAGCTTGAAGCTGTGTCAGGGCAGGTTTAGGTTGGGTATCAGGAAAAGGCTCCTAACCCAGAGGGTGGTTGGGCACTGGAACAGCTCCCCAGGGAAGTGGTCTCTGCATCAAGCCTGACAGAGTTCAAGAAGTGTTTGGACAGTGCCTCTCCCAGGCACAGGAAAATTGATGGGATTGTCCTGTGCAGGGCCAGGAATTGGACTTTGATGGTCCTTGTGTGTCCTTTCCAACTCAGGACATTCTGTGATTCATATAATAGTTTGCTCATGTGGCTTTTGTTGCAGATTTCTTTTTAACAGATTCCAGATATACAAGACAACAAAACTCATAGTCAGCTCCTATAGCTCTTCTCTTGAGGTTTAAATATTTTCTAAACACTTTTGAAAAAAAATGCACGTTTTTTATTTTTAAGGATTTTCAATACTTTATTGTAGTGCAAAAGATCCTTCATGTTATGGTATACTATAATTATTTACAGAATTGAATTAGTTTAGACTTTGGGTAGTGAATGTGATCATTTTTAGTGTATCTGTAATGAAAACAAAGATGATTTGGAAAGGTGGAGTGGAAATGTTACTTCTACATCATTCTACTTATAACTTTGATGCCAGGGCATGTCTGGTATTTTGTACTGTTCCATTTGTAAAACAAACCACTTGACTAAGCAGCCCTCCTTAAGTGCATGTGCATAGCTGTAACTGTGTAGGAAAACACTGGTAATGTTATAGGTGGGTAACTACTCAAATTTACAAATTTGCCCCCATGCTCTTTATTTCTGTTACACATGTTCTCTTCCTCGTAGTTGTATTAAAGGAAACCAGAGGTTTTTCTCTGTCTACAAGGGAATGAAGAACCTGCACAAAAGCCTGTAAATGCAACTCCCCATTAAAAATCAAACCCCCATGAATATTATATGAGTGAAAATTAACCATTCCCACTAGTCAGAAAATATAATAAAAACAGCTGAGGTCTCAAGCAGAGGATTTTCATCACTTATTAAACCTTCAGCTTAAAATAGACAAAGTGTAACAGTGAAGTTATATTGCAGTGTAATGCCCTATGCTCTGTATTTTATAATGCCATTTATTTTTAAAAAATCTATAATCAGTTAACAAAGGTCATTTATCCCTACTGAAATTCGGATTTTGAACAGTATGCAGTCCCATGTACATTAATTTCCACTGACATTTGTCTCTCTCCCTTTGCCTCCATGCATCTGTGCTAAGGGAGCTGAAGTTTATTAGTCACAAGAGGAGATGATCTTAAATACCTCTTGCTTTGAATTTAAATGGGGCCAGTCTAGCTACTTTGAAATTAAAATTAAATTCAAAATTAGCACCCTTGATTATGAAAGAGTGTGAGAGAGCAGTCAAGTGTGATTTTTCTGAAAAAAATTATCCTTCTGTGATACTGCTATATACAGTATTTGGTAGTTGCTGACACCAGGATAGGTTGTGACAGACCTTTTATATACATGGACATATGTGAAAAAGGATCTACTTCATATCAGGCCTCATAATAGGCTGCCTGAAATTCACAGTGCTTAACTTCAGGAGAATGTGCTGTCAGATTCTCCACTAATGTCTGGGAAACAGGTTTTTTTTTTTCAAGTGGTCTTTGGATGTACAAGGCACCAAGAAGAAGAAAGCTATGAATTTGAATGTAAGAGGATCCTCTTACTGCTTCAAAAATCCCAGTGGCACATGACATAAAAGTGCAGGTTAGTTATAAATTTATGCTGCTAATTCCAATTCCTCCAAACATTTTTGATAGGTGAACATGACAGCAGCAGGCACTATGCCATGCTGTCAGTCTTCCCACATGGCCAGCACTGACTTCATATTGTGTGCTGTAGTGGAGTTTGCAGCAATCTGCCCGTGTGTCTGTGCTGATCAGGAGCAACTGTGAGCAGGAACATGCATCTGCTATCAGTAATTATGGTATTGTAGCCTCAGTGGCAGCATTGAAAGAGTTAGAGAATTATGTTTTTGGGAGATAACTGTTGCAGCTGCCATTAGTTCAGTTCAATTGAATGCCCTCTTGTTATGGCATGGTTGTGAGGAGGAACATGTACACTTTCTGAGATGAGAAGTGACTGTTGGAATTTTACAGCATTTTGTATTTCCTGCCTCTGAAGGAAAACCTAAAATGTAACTCCAAGTGCCTGGATGTCACTTATGTCATTATTTCAAAGTCCCTGAGAAACACTTTGTGTTTAATACCTGCTCTTCTTTTAAAAATTCCTGAATTCATAAATGATTGTGTGCATAGAATTTGCCCGGGCTTATTTCTTGAATAACTGAATTCAAGGTGAAAAACATCGAGGTTTGATTATTTTGGTTCATAACTGAAATATCTTAAAACATTCTCAAAAGACTGTTTTAATCTTTCTTGGAAGAAGTGCGCTGTGTCTTGGTGCAGAACCCAATATTTTATCTGAATTGATGAAGTTAGAAGGAAGTTTTGGTAAGACAAAATTCCCTTCCAAAGCTTTATTAACTCTCCTAAGTACAGTATCATAAAATCAGAGAACTGTTTCACTTAAACTTTAAACCTTTCTAAAAGGTTTTAATTAGCAGTTTAATGATCAGTGCAAAGGAGAATGGGACTATGTTTGTCCATTAAATGAAAAGAAATTAAATTAAATAACACATTTTGGTTTTGTAGAGTGTGCTCTTGTTGTGACAAGCATGAATATGTTTCTGAGAGGGTTGATTAGCCCTTTGGCCTCTCTGCTTAATATTTTTGTCATTCTTCTGTGGCAGTTCCTGTGTGCCTCCTGTCAGTATTATTGGAATTTGGAACCTTATCTATAATTGTCTACCAATAGGGGTGACATGATGTCTCTTCGCTGCATTAACTTTATCATTCCATGTAAAACATTAACACAGCAAAAATCTGATCTTGTAAATGAGACCCATGTCTTCATCTTGATCAGAGAAATGAAATTTGTAATTCAAATTAGAAAAGTTAATGAACTTAATGCACAGGCTAGGAAAAGTGTCGTAATGTGCTAATTTGGTCTGCCTATGGATGCTTCCAAACATTCCCATTAAGGTATTGATTGTGTCCATTTAGCAAAGTGAAGGGGACAGTGAACTCCCTAATGGTTTACACATTACACCAGGAGTGTCTAGACCCCCAAATGAAGAAAACTCATTGATAAGCCTTAAATTTTCTTAAAAATTGAATTTAACAATGTAATTATTTAATGCCACTACGCTTCTTCTGAAGACCAAAAGCTGTTGCAGGCAGAATATGCAGCCTTTTGTGTTTATTAAAATCTATGAAGTATTTAGTGTTCCCAAGTTGAAATAATGGTGGAGGGTCGTAGCACTACAAATAACAACTAAGGTGTCCCATCACATTAATGACTGATGTAGTTTTATAGTAACATTTTATCTGGAAACATAATGTTGTGATCATGATTACAGTTCAGAAATTCAAATTATGCTCCTTGTACTTTCAGCAAATTTTATTTCTGCATTGGTTACCAACAGCTGTGATTTTATCTTCCATCAGTAGTTGTTGTTGGTTCACAAAGGGTGTTCAGGCACATGATCAGATGATGTTGCACAAAGCTTTATTAGTAGAGTTTGGAGTTGATGGCATCTGAGACCTTTAGCATTATCTTGGGGGAAAAAAAAACCAAACAATTCCCCCCCTCAAAAAAAAAAAAAAAGAATCTAATAAACTGAGGACAAAAAGAAGGCCTTTTTCTAGTGGTTGCCTCTGAAAAGTAATAAAGCATGTCCTTGGACACATGTTCTCTGCAATGCATTAGGGAGTTTCCTCAGGAACTTTCTTGGTGAAGATCCCTTTGCCTGGACTTGCAGGCTAAAGGCCAAGAGGACATTAGTGATCCAGGATCTGTACCAGTCTGTGTCACAGAACCCACTGTGACAGTGGTCAGAATCTGCCAGTGCAGGGCTGTGAATAGAAGAACACTTCATGTAGTAGGAGAAGAACTGCCTCAGTATCGGGCTGTGTGCTGATGAAAAGTCACAAGGTTACAAGGGACAGTCAAGTTATAAAGTTAGAAATGGAGGGCCTTGGGAATGTTAAGGTAGTGGACAGTGCATTGTGTAGGAGATTTGATACTGTACTAGCCCCAGGTGATTTCTAGATTGTGTGATTGTGTATAGAAGAGTTGTTTATGAGCGAAACAATAACAGCTGATGCCTTAGCTCCTCATGCCAAGCAGTAAAGTGAAGTAATAATCTACAACTGCACTTGAAGATACTTTAATTTTTTTGTGAGTTGTGAAGTGAGGTTCTGCATCAGTATTTTCTTCCTTCTGTGTTAAGGACTTTTGTCTCGGAAGATTCATGTTCCATGAGTTGTGAATAACTGGTTTTCTTGTCTTGAGAGATGGTGTGTGCCAGCTTGTGATCATTTTACTGTTTTACCAGGCTAATTGTCTACAGTTTTAGCTTACTGGGTGATGTATAAATGTTTGTGGACTTCATGTTTAACAAACTGTTCTGATTGCCAGACAGCGTCTTTAGTGTGTATACACGTGGTAGTTCATTTTAACTAAGGTCAGTTTTTGCACAATGTGCATCTATTTTCTCTAAAGCAGTACTATATATAAATTCAAGCCTACAAGGGATAGGCAGTAAAAAGATGCAGTGATTTTTGTATACTGTGGTTAAAGAAAAATAATATAATCGAGAAAATAAACCTTGTGTGAACTGAAGTAAATAAGCAAAATTGATGGAAGTAAGATATTTTAAAATTGAAATAGAGGACGTTGCAAAGACCCCAAAAGCTGCTTCCTACACTGAAGTTGGAAAGACCTGGAAAGGTAGCCTGTGCTAAATGGAGACCTTGAGCAGCCGCATGCTTGAAGGCAGAACAAGTCAGTGCACTATTGATTGAGTACAGGGGGATAAATGTGTGGCTTCTGCCCTTAATGGAAGCTGATTGTTCAGGGACGTACCGGCAAGGCTGGTCGATTCTTTAGCTGTTGTTTACTGGGGAGGACGATATCAATTTTCCAGAGGGATGATTGGTGGGATGTCAAGGCTGTCACCCTCTTCTTCTCATCACTGACAGACAGTTGAGTGACAATTACAGTGATGGGACATTGTCTGCATTGGCATATACACCAGAGGATAACTGGCAAACAGAAAAAGGCAGCAGCACTTTAAAAAAGATATAATCAGCAGTTGTCAGGACTAGTTACATATATGATGTCTGAATAACAAGGCCAGAGTGTCCTGCCTCAGACTGACATGAGCTGTACTGTGTATTCCTCAGTCCACACAGAAGTTAGCTCTGGGAAAGTTGTTGACAGTTGCTAGAAGTCACTGGCAATCTACTTGGGAATTAAGCATCAAGGGACTGGATTTCCGTGTGGTTCTCTCTGAAAATAAGTGAGCTTTTCTGCAGAACTTCAACATGGAGAGAGGAGCAATGCTCTGAAGTGTGTGCTGAGCTCTTTCAGGAGACCTGTTTTGGAATTCCTTCTGACTACCCCAACAGTTAATCGGATGGCAACTGTGAATGTGGACTTTGTGTTACATATTTAACCTGCCAGGCCAGAACACACAGACGAAGCTAAGCTTTACATCTTGAAAGCTTTATTTTACACTTCATAGATCTCTAGTAGGGGCACATAAGTACTTCTTGTGAATTAATATCTTGCAATAGTTACAAGTCCTTATGCAATAGACTTTGACCTGGTCATGTGAAATCATAGCTGAAACTTAAGATTTCAGTGGTGCACGCTGAGAACTGGTGAATCCAGTTGTGCATTGCATTAACAGCTGTCACTTCCTCTTGCTTCTGGAAGCTGAGGTGAGAATGGGGCTATCAGGAAAGAAGAGACCCAAGAAATGACTTAAACGTTAGATTTACAGCACAGAGCACATCTGGCTTATCTGCAATCATCTCTATTCTCCTCTTCACTGCTCTTCTTGCTACTCCTGCCAGAAGCTCTAGATTGAGCAGACCTTTTCAAAGAGTGTTTTAGAGGTACTCTCTTCAAACCTCAATTATTGTTTTGACAGTACACTTAAAATTACTTCAAACTTTTAACTGGAATGTACGTCCTGCTGAGACTTTTCTCTGATGTGCTTCCCAAGATCTCCTGAAGCAAGCACAGGAGAGGGCAGAGCACTCAGCTCCCTGCATGCCACTAACTCTGAAACAAGGAGAGAAAATGGAGGCAGTGGTTTTAGGAATGATCCTATTCTTTCCCACAGGCCTGTATCTCTGGTCCTGTCTATAATGGATTAAGAATAAAATGAAGTTCAACAAAGCTGTGCCTCTCCAAAGACAAGTGTATGAATACACTAACGGAATGTGAGTGATGCCTCTCTCACATATCTCCACATGTAATCAGTGGAAAAAATTGGGCAGAGAGGAATTGACAGTCAGAATGCTTTTCAGGCAAAGTGGCACAGTTACTCCAACGCCATTGCTGAAGTGTTTACACCTTCCACACGTACTGAAATTCTAGTGCTGGTTACTCTCTCTACCTTGTACAATGCATATTTACACAGATGTAGGCAGTGTATGGTATGAAGGACACACAGTCTAGTTTTCCTCAGTTTAGGTCCCTTTTTCTCTTATTTTCACTTTTTGACCTCTTTTCACAGGGTAGCTAACTTGCTTTGATATATTAATTCCTTTCTATTTTCTATTCCTTTTTTTCTACACATTTTATATACATGCAGGTTCTTTGTAGTTTTCTGTATAGTGTATTTGTTTGTTACCTGTATCTTTCTTACCTACTACTTTACCATTTTCTAATGACACTGCTGTTTGTGGAAGTTCAAGTTTCTTTTGTTTTCTCGATTTTTGAATATTTAATGTTCATCCCCACCAAGATAAGGTTGTGTTGGGGAGCTTAGAAAAATCTCTACAAGCAGAGGTCATGATTTTGTGACCGGTTGGTTTCCAGGTACAAAAGATTAATAACAAGTTGCACGTAGAGTTGCCTGGTGCAGCAGAGATACAATATGACTTATGAAGTTGGCTGTCACCCAGCTGAATGGCATTAGAGAATTACATCATACACTTATCTTCCCTTTTCTGTTTTTTTCTGAAATTATATTTTCCTTGAGTCCTTTTTTTTTGGCTACGCTATGGCATTTTTCAGGTTGGTGCTCTGAAAGACTAGGATGTAGCAATATAGGGACTTATTTTGTATTTTTATTTTAAACAAATGGTTCATCATCCTGCATAAAAATACCAATGCATACAATTAATACGGACGTTTATTTTTGATGGGTCTCCTGAAAACACCAAATAAGTATGATTATTAATTTCTTTTTTTCTAAGCCACCAGCTAATTGATTTTGCACTATGCTCATTAAAAATAGATACTTTGCCTTTCAGAGGGCTGTCTGGGAAACCTAAGGCAGGGCATGACTCCTCTGGGACACCATCAACTGACCATTCCATCAGGCAGGGAGAGAATGGTCATGGTGCTTGTCAGAGCTGAAGTATATTTACTTCATCTCCCAGCAGATAAACATTTGCAAGGCAAATAATAAATTAGCCATTAATCAGGAGAGGGGCTGTGTTTGATGAACCCTGAATAGAGTGGAGATGTCAGGTATCCAGACAGAGTAAACTGACATTGTAGACTGAGCCATGCGGAAATGACTGCTAGCCGTTCTGAAAGCTTTTGTGCTGCATTTCCAAGAGGCTTCTAAGGTTAAAGTAAAAGAAGACAGGAGACATGGGGGCTACCAGCAGTTTCTAGTTTTCAAAATTGTAGCATTATGCAGTCTTTCACCTCAATTAGATCTGCAGCATTATTGCAGCTAGATGTGATACAGAAAAAAAAGAGGATTTTACAGACAAGGTACAGAATGCCCTATTATTACCAAATTATTCAAGGCATGCATTTGTTCAGACTTAATGATCTCAATACATTTTCAGGTGAAAGTTCAGATCTCTGATTGACAGTGTTTTTTGAATATTAATTTCTGCTACATTAAGTAGAGGGTTTTTTACAGCATTTACAGTGTAAATAAGTGTTTTTCTCAAAACAGTGGGGGAATGCTACTCTGTTATTATCCAGGCAATTTTATTAAAGATTGGGTGTGTGCTTTATTGGCCATACTTCTAAACAGAACTGAAAATAGTGGCACTTTTGTAACTGCCATTTGTGGGTGCTTTATTTGAACATCATTCTAGAATTACTAAATAGCCGAGGGAAGCTTTAGATGGTCAAACTACTGAAAACGGGGCAGTTGGAGTCTCAAAGGAATTAGTCCTAATGAGTTTTGGTGTAAGCTTGCAAATAATTTGAGAAGTAAGTTATGTAGGGATTCTGTAAGATTTCCCAAACTGAAATAGGGCTTGAAACACTTTTCTTCCTGACTGACAGGCAAAATTGCCATCCTTGCAAATTGTACATCAGTTGTTTAGTCTCTCGGTACGATCTCTGTTAGACACGCTCTTAGCCTTCAGATGTCACGAAACACTGCTTGAAAAACATATCTGCACCTTTTTTTCTTGAATGTATTTTTTTCTAAGGTAGATTACATACACAGTTGCAAGTTTTTGAAGTAATCAGAGCATTCAAGGCCTTTCATTTTCATCTTCAGTCATTCAGCACAGTATAGCTCCTACAAATGAATTTGCAGGCTCTCAAAGGAACACCTTTAGTTTCTAAGTTCATATGTGTTGTTGTTCATCTCAGTGCTTCCCTTGGCTCTTGAAATCCTTTAAATTATTAATTTTGAATTAACACTTACTCAGTTCATTAGCAGGACTTGAGGCAAACACCTTAAGAAAAAAGGTAAGCTATTGTGTATGAGAAGCTGTTTCTCACAAAACGAATAGATTTCAACGGAAAAGATGACTGCTTACTTGTTTATTGCTTGTTCATTGCAGATGCATATTACCTGGTGTGAATTTGGTTTAAAAGTGCCCCTCCCTGCCAGTTATTCCAGTTTCAGAAAGGAGGCTTTTTCTTCTTGGCAGTCATGTGCATGACTTTCTTTTTTTAGCTTGAAAAGGAACAAGACAATTTTCTACAGGATTGTTGTTTTTTTTTTTTTTTTTTTATTTGTTTCAAAGAACCCTCCTCCATTATGTAACTAGCCAAAGATCATCTCTGTCTCTAAAACATTCATATTGTAACCCATCTTATGTATTAGGAAGCATCATTTTACTACTGTTGGAAATACTGCTGCAAGTGAATGTCTCAGCAGGAGAAAGCTTTTCTTCCTACAATTCTAATTCTCTTGAAAATTGAAAATAGAGGCTTCATGAGAAAGAAATCTCTGAGCATGAAAGGTTTCTCATCTACGCATATATAGTAAGAGTAAATTTGAGGGGTTTAGAAACAAGGCCACAAAAATTCAGTAAAAATATTTTTCCATCTACATCATCTGGGAGAGCTTCTCAAAGGCACCTTTTGTTTGTTCTGGGTTTTTTTTAAAGTTAACTGTTCTGTAATAATATACTTCCCTTAAGTTCTCTTGCTGGTTTTTGTAGGTCACAGAAGATCTTTCAGATTTTTAATCTGCCTGTATATAGAAAAGAAAACCCACAGAGAGTGAAAGCAAGAGGAATTATTCTCAAATCTAGATGCTTTCCCCTATCTCTTGTGATCACAGCAAATCTCAACAGTCATTTATAATATAATAACATACTGTTCATTTTTAGTCAGCAGTATGATTCCAGAATTAATGGTGACCCTTCAGATTTCAATTTTCTGAATTTAACAGAGCCTCCAAATGTGAAACCAGCCTTCAAAATTTGTTGTAAATACAGGATACCTGTGAAATACAAGTATGTTCCTGTGAGAATGGTAGTATTGCTTTGGAGTGAAATGGTGCCTCCAATGTTTTTCATAATGCTGTTTTGTTATAAAGTTGGTTTTTGTCACAGTGTGTGGGAGCTAATAAATAATTTGGGCAGAAATAGCCAGGGCTGCAGAATGTGTATAAGAAGCTCCCCATCAGATAACTGTCAGAAAACTGATCTTGAAAAGATAAGTTTGCAGATGAGTGGCCAGAAGACTCATAACAGAGTTATTTTGGGTTCTCTGGCATTTTGTCTTTGGGAAGGACTTTTGCTCTACCCATCCAGGACAGAGCAAAAGTACAAAATACAAAACTACAGGAAGGAGTTTTGCTCTATCCATCCAGAGGGATCAAACATTACATATTCTAACACAGTGTTATTGCACATTGATATCAAAAGAAGACAATCACATTTACTTAAGTTGTTTTATTTTATTTTTATTTTTTAGCACCAGATTATTTATCACAAAAAAAGCTTCAAGTAAAATAATTACAAGATGTAGTCATTATGATGGTCTTTTATTTAAAATTTATATTGTGGTAGAAGCAGACATCAGTAAACTGAAAAAAACCTCTTTGTTTTGCATGTGCAGTTTTATAAGTATTTGGTGATAAACTCCTGGCTTTTTGTTGTTTTTGTTTAATTGGTAGTGGTTTGGACACTAAATGGAATGGATGTTTCAGGCTTTTTAAATTGGATTTTGAAATCCTTCTTAAATTTCCTGCAGCAGCCTTGTGCTTAGCTTTCTACAAACCCCTATACTCAACACAGCAGAGCAGTGTATTCATATGTAGATAACATGCCAAGTATTCCTGACTGACTTGGTTAGGTTTTGGAAAATGGCCTTTAGGTTTTCTATTGTTCCGTTGATTAGCCAAGTTTAATAGAGGCTTATGTCAGAGAAATGTGAATGCCCATAGCCTTGTCATTTACAGAAAGATTTTTTAATGCTTTGCAGGTTAGAAATTTGTCACTAAACAGAAAAGCAAGATTTTTTTAATATATATAGCAGTATAATGAAAACAGTATGTGCATTATGCAGCAAAATATGATTAACCTTGGTGTATTTGCACTGAGCCTGATGGAGGGAATGTTTTGCTTAGCTACCCAAAAATAAATGTGTGTCTTGCTCTCAAGGTACTTTGCACTGGTGTTAGTTTCAGGATCACTAGCTTGTATATATCAGGTAACAAGGTAGTTTAAATGTCAGTTCCTTTATTTATTTCAGATCTTTTGTGATTCTCAGGCTTTGACTTTCACTCCTCTATTCTGATTGCATAATGGTGAAAAGGAGATGATAATTTTTCACTCTGTAATGAGTAGAGGACAAGGGACTATATTACACTGCATCATGCAGAAAGCACCTATTTTCATTTTTTTTCCAGCAATTTTGTGGGCAAACAAGAGAGAGTTATGATAGTGAATATTCTTTTTTAAATCTTGGTTATCCGAGTAACAGGGAAACTGGGCTGATGTGAAGTCATAGCCATTGAAGTAGAAAACAGTAGTATAAATGTAGAAAGGTAAGTTATACAGTTACTATCAGTATCACAAAATATTTCACACTTACTCACTTTATTAAGTGGTGGTTTCGGTGTGAGGCTGACTGAGCACATCATAAACTCTGTTCAACGCAGCTGTGGCTAGATATCAGTTCTGGAATCTTGGGCTCTGTACCTGCTCTTCCCATCTATAATTTCCCTTTGCTCTTTTCTTGCCTCTTATCCTTTGTTTGTAAAGAAGTGTCCTGGTGAAGGTCTGCTAAGTTTGTTATCTTCCTTCCTTCTTATTCATGTTGCAAGTATAATGGCACAGAATGCACCTGAGGGGAATGTTACATTACCTGAAAAACTAATCTGACAGCACACAAACCTTGAGAAAAGGAAGAAATGGAATTTATTGTGCTTTCTGAATTGGTTAGTCAAAGTCTATATTCTTCTGCCTTTGTTTCTGGTCAGCCTTAGGAGAAGAGAGGCCACTGTATGTTTGGCCTGGATTGAAATCATAATTCAGCAAATAAACTTCACTTCCCTGGTTCACTGAGTTTATTAGGAAATCTCCACAGCCAATACTGCTTGCTTTCTTTGTTAAAATCCTAGTTCATAATATTTAGGTAGTTAGTTCTACTTAGTCTTTTCACTGACTAATCCCTAAGCTTCAGTAATGTTTAAAGAGGCAGAGATGGCATGGAACTTTCCAAACTAATTCTGGCGTATTTTTAAAATTTATATATATATATATTTTTATTTTTATTTCCCTGTTGAGCCAGTAACATGGTATAATTCTACATATTGCAAAATAGGGCTCTGGACAACTAACTTGGTAGCTTTGGATTCTCTGATGATTCACCATGATTTCACTTTCCCAGCAGTGAGTTTTCATAAACCCTAGTAGGACTAGTGGAAAATACTCATATTGATTATAGGAGACTTATCATACTTTTTCTTCTCCTGTTTTATCCCTGTTGTGTCTGCTTCTTCACTAGAACACTCTAATATGAGCACTTTCCTTTGTACTCCTCACCATTATGTGTAGAAAAAGATCAGTAAAGCTGGTTAGTCGCTGAATTCCATTTTCATTCTCAAAGCCGTCTGCACAGTGAAACTCACAGTTAAAACTTTCAAGGTACCTTTAACACTTTGGAAATTTTTCACTGTTTGGCTTCCCTGCAGAAGACTTCTTAGCTTCATCTCTAGTTTTTGGTCTTTCCCCTGTACATTAAGGACTTTTGAATCATCCATGTGTTGGGGGGAAATAAGCAAAATCCCTCCATCCCCACTGCAACTCAGCTGCAGGTTTGAAATCTCTCCTCCTCTCTCCTCAAGGGCACTGCAAACAGAGGGCTCCTGTCTCCTGTGTGAGAACTCCAAATGCTCAGCTCTCTCGGCTCAAGCTGGCTTCAGTTACTCATCTCACTCTTGTAAACACGTTTGCTTCTCTTTCCGTTTTGAAAAGAATTTGCAACTCCTGTTTATTTGTTGAAAGAAGAGACCTAAGTGCCAGTCTTTGTGAGGCAGTTCTGTGTTATCTTCTTAGTTGAGGGAAATGGATTCCAGTAGTGGGAAAACAAAAAGAAAAGGGGGAAAAAAAAAGTCGTGTGGAGACTGGACAAAAGGTTGTTTTAAACAGCTTTGTGCTTATAGAGACTTTGTCCCATCCATGTGACTCCTGTTTCCCTTCACTTAGTTTAAGGGCAGACCTTCCCCTAAAGCAGGGCAATAGATTCTACCTGTGGGGAATATCAAACATCAGCCAAAGAAATGCTCAACACTGTGATACATTTTTTCACCTTTGAATCACATTTGAAATTTGAAATCACATTTAGCCTATGCAATTTGTGACATGCTTTTGTGGCTGGGAGGCAGCTAAAAGTGTGTGGCATTTTATATATAGCAGTTCTGTGTGGTTGACTTTACCCATACCATATATACCGTATACCATGCAGTTATAAAGCAAACCAAAATGCGTACCTTGCTAATTGTCCCTATTTCAGCTTCTGCAAACTGGATCAGTAGCTGCTTTGCTTATAATTTAGACAGTATGAACTGTCCATCCAAACTGGATGTTTCCAGAGGTTTTGAAACTGTAATTTTCCCTCGCTGTTACTGAAGTGGTGGTTTTGAATAACTGTATATTTTGCACAAAAATAGAATAGCAAGAGTAGTAGAAGGGGAATTTTTAGAAGGAGCAGGCTCAGACAGCTGCAGAGCAGCAGCCTGTGTAGGTCAGCCCGTGCTGAAAGTTGCAGCTGAGGCGACTGTGCTGGGGAGATAGAGCTGTTCTAACTGCAGTCCATTTGTAATGAGATAAGGGATACTGACAGGAACACTGAGTTAGTGGCTCCCCTCCAACGAGAGCTATTGACTGAACATTAGGTTTTGCATGAGATGGTGATGCAGTCGATAAAAGCATCAGGCCTTGTTTGGAGTTACACCACCGATTACTCCCTAATTTGCTGCCTGGAAGTGAGCCACGGGCATTTCAGCCTTGTGTTTAGTGTTGATGAGATCTAGAGCGAACATTTAATCTTATGTTTACTAGAAAGCCACTTGTAAGGAGGATGCAGCACCACAAAAGGGTAACTCTCTGATGGCTTTGCAGCAGCAGAGCTTTGTTTTAGCAGTAACCCAGTTCAAAGCTGCAACTTGATAAGGATTGTTCACTCTGTAAATTGTAGCTCAGGGCAATCTGTTAAACCTTTGAGTGACTTTTCTTTTCTTTTTTTTTTTCCTTCAAGGTATGTGTGATGTTTACCTTGTGACTAAATCAAAGTATTCTTTTTCCAAATTACAGCAGTCCCAATTCTTCAATGTGCTCTAGATGGAAAGAGACATCTATTCACTTGTATAGTCTCACTGCTGGGAGTCCACAGTTGTCACAGGCAAGCAGTTTGCAGAGCTCTTTTGCCAGCCTCCTCCTCTTTGCTTTGACAGATTTCTTATCAATAGTGCTTTATCAATGCTGTTTGATTTTTAGATTTATTCATGAGATGAATTAATTTGAATTCTTTTTTGTTGTTGTGTCTAGAAGGTTACTGAGCACGTACAGGAGATACGTGATTTGCCTTGCATCAGGACTACAGGCTAATAATGTTTAGCTGAAATACAGCTTCAAGTGTAAGCCAGCAAATGGGAGAGGAAAAAATACAGGAGAGGAGAGAAAACAGTAACTAAAGTAATATTTAAACATCTTTCAGGAATGCATTTGTGAGATTTCAGCATAGTTCTGTTTCCACGAAATTGATTCATTCAGGTACCTGCAAGAGAAATCTTGGTCACAGGAAAAAAATATAGCCAAGAGATTTGGTGCAGAAATTAAGTTATTTTAGGAGATTGGGGATATGAGGTTTTCCACTCCTTGGCTTTCCATGCATTCATAATACGTGCTTTTCCTCTCCAGTGGTGATTTGGATCCTCTGTGCAATGAAATATGCAAACTTTAAATAATTACACTAGGAAAGAGTCATACCGCAAAGAAAACAAAGTTCCCTGAATTATCACTAACCCTAGTTGTGGTTTAAATCCTTCAGAAGAGGTCAAGTAACATCTGTTTAGAAACCTTACCAGTTTCATTACAGTTGGCCAGTCTCCCTAAAGATGTCCTTGCTCATTAGACATATGAGGAGATGCTTTTTTCACATTTTGTAATTCCTGTTGCATGAAAATTAATTGAGTTTCTATTCCTGTTCCATTGGAAAATTGAGCAATCTCTGTACGACCTATGAATCCTGACTAATTGCACACATTGTTTAGCACTATGGGATTTGTGTTTGTTATTGCTTTAGCTAAAGTCAATCTGGATTAGAAAGTTTTTGTAACATTACATAGCTGCTCCAAGGGTTCTGCTCAGGCTTAGACTGCCCTGTCTATCCGGTGAGGTCATTCCCAAGGAGGTCAGTTTTGCCAGCCCTGCTGTAAATCTGCTGATAGCCTCTGTCTGCCTTTAGAAATGCTCCAGTCCTTTCAGCATGGGAAAACAGTCATGCTCTGACCAGTCCATTGGCTTGACTTTGTAATGACTTTTTCTGTATTTATCTGAAACTGGAAAAAAGGAAGCTTGTGTATCACATAAGCCTTTGGTCTGTCATTTTTATATGTGCTGGAACCATTCTAACACAGTGACAGTCATGTTTCATGAAGGATGGGTCTCGTTTTCTTGTTTTGTGTTAATCCTGACTAATAGGCTGTTTCCAGAGTTTCAAAGAGATGTGTAAACCAGGAGAGGCTCCCAGAAGCTGCAGAGTAGGGCAGAATGCAAAGAGGAAAATGACATGGGTTTAAAGTAGGAGGTTTATTTAGGTTGTTAAACACTCATCAGAGGTGGAAAGCTGGAAAGGACATATTTTGAAGTCCAGAAATTTGAGAACAAAAGTCCTGAACCATGCTGGAGATGCTGATGGAGGGAAAATAATGTTTTGTGGGAAAAAGAAAGGACATCAATTAAAGGAAATACACACTAGTCTTATGATATCTTCTTGTGGGAATATGTCCTGATGTGAAGGCAAGAACATTATTGTAGGGTTTAATTCCCTGTATCTGTGTCCATTGCATAAGAGAGTTTAAACTGCAACCTGGCCCTGACAAAGCCCACCCAGAGGTGGGACTCCTGGGAGAAAGTACATTTAATTTTCCCATTTACTGTAGAGGTTCATCATAGTTTGGATATCACCTCTAATGGTCCTGGGAGCTGTGTGGGTGGGTGGGTTGTACATGCTTATTTCTGTTGGTGGTTGGCTCTAATTAAGAGAGGGCTTATGCACAGCAATACACCAGAGGAGCCATGGACTAAAGCAGCCCCACCATGCTGCTGCTGAGATTAAGTGATATTGTTCTTCCTTTTGCTGGAGGGCAATGTTTTCCTCAGAACAGAACATCCCCGAGCTAGTGTAGGGGATATTACACTCATGCAGATGTATTCAGGCTCTTATAGCTGTTCAGTGTAATGATTTAATTAAATTAATTAAGCCAGAACAGTACTTGAGCACTGAATAATTTATCAAAATAGATTTAAGGGGAGAATCAAAACAGTGTGTCTCTCCAGATTTTATCTGGTGCTCGGGAAACTTTGTTGTGCTGTGATCATCCTCTGTAAACAGGCAGGCCTGAAAGCAGCTGAGGACTCCATGGAAATCTCTGCTCAGTGCATGTAATATGGCACAGAATTTAGAGGTGGGCAATAAATGTGTAAGGAGAGTGTTTATGAAGAGATGTGACACAGGACACGGGGGTAGGGATCCCGCCCAGGCTGAGATTTCTCATGAGTAAATGATACACAGAGCTGTATTCAGAACCCCCCGTGGTCTAGGGAGGAAAGTAAGGGAACATTTGCTGTAGTACACTCTGAGAAGATTGGCAACATCAAGAGTGGCACCAGGGGTGGGCACGGATGACTGGTCTTTGTTAACCTTTTCAGGCCACTGCCAACATGAGTGATGTGTGATGGATTGTTGGATTTTCTTGAGGCTCAAAAGTCCCAGACAGAAACATCAGTTTAGATGAAGCTTCTGCTTTCCAGCTCGCTGCATTTTGCTGGTGTAGGATTTTTCATTTTATCAAATGGGTCATTTTGTGTGCTTTATGGCAGTTGATGCTTGTAAAAAGACTTAATTGAACGTCTAAGCATTAATTACATGCACAGTTGATGAAATGTGTCTTGGTGGGACCTAGAGGAAGGAGGAAGAGTTGAAGTACTGCAAGAAACATTCATGTTTTTCTTGAAATGGATCGAAGCTCGGTTTTTGTCATAAACATTTTAAACCTAGTGTGTCCTGTTCTGCTTTTGACATTTTCTGTTTTGCTTTGTTATCATACTGTGCTCTGGTCAGTGTCCTGCTTTTTTTTCTGGAAGAAATTTCAACTTTCACAATCAAGTTGTATGTCTTTAGAGTGAAAGATAACTCTTCAATAGCACCAACATCACACAAGAAGTAAATACGTGTACTCAATAAATCAAACCTATAGGAGATTTTTTCTTAGGAAGGCAGATGGTAGTTAGATAAATTGGAATTTGGATCCTACAACAGCAAGAGGACTTTACCAAAACCCCCAGGGCTCATAGCAGTGCAGTGCTGCCTCACTCCAGCCCTGAGGTGCAGACCGAACACCACATTGGCTCTGATTCAGGCTCTATTGAAGTTCATGGGAGAAAGAAATCCCTGCTTTTAATCTGTCCTTGGAAAGGAATAGTGTCAGCTTTGACCCACGAAACCACTTCCTGGTGCACCTGTGTTTTCCTTGGAGGATTCCTATGCAAACATAGTCTTGCTCAAGACCATGGCATCTGAGATCAAAGCCCAGGGTAGAACGGCTCTGGAGGCAGGAGCTGAACAGAACCAGCCACAGTGCAGTGGCTGTGCAGTGGGGTTTCCTGTGGGAAGCCTTGTCAGTCCTCCAGAGATGATGGCTCTGAGGAAAACCACAGCTGAGGAGAGAACTCAGGTGATGCTGGGCTGGATGCAGCTGTGCTGTTCTTGGGGGAAAGGATGTACATCTGTGTTTGTGACTCTGGGGTTGCAAAACCAGCAGCTTGCAGACTGGGCTGCGTTGGCAGTGGTACCAAAAAGTACAGCCTGCACACTTTTCCTCACTTTCCCCTCTACCATGTAAAGCAGTACCTCTGAAACTGTGAGAGAGGTGGTTTTTTGTTTGATATGAGTTTTTTTTGGTGGTGTCTGTGTAAATAAAGACCAGTAAGATTAGTTACCTAGCAAGTAATTCCGCAAGAAGCCTTGCTTAAATTTCCAATTTATATAGAACAAACGTTGAAATCCAGTAACCATGACTGGCTATGCAATCTCTAGCAGAGATCCTGCCAATATTCTTTTAATCCTTTATGACTGTGGCTTAACTTTTGATCTAAGGGTAACTGGTATTCCAGAAGGCTACTTTTTGCAGACTTGTGATAGTAAACTGTATTAAATCTGTCTGAACAACCCTGTGCCCAGAATGCCTATAGGTAATTGCCATCCTGTTCGTTAAGGTGTAAGGAATAATTACTCTAGAGGTATCCATATCACTGGACAACACACCTGCCTCTCAAGAGGCAATGGCATTAATTGTCAAGTGTGTATTTTTAACTACCTGCACAGCTTACATCAGCCTGCTTTGCAAAATCTAAAATCAGCAAGTGATTTAGCTTTCTTTCAGTGCTTGGAAAGCATGAGGATTTTAATTTCCTGAAAGGGCTAAAAATCCCCCCAGAAAGCAGCCATCAATGATCACTCTAAATCTAGTGAAGTGTGGACGCAGCATGTTTACTGAAGATAGCTTCTTCTTGTCCTGTACACACCCTATATTATTTTTGGTGATGAGTTTGCATTATTCATACCAGATGGCATATTTGTTTTACTATCCATCAGATCTCATAGTGTATTAACTTGAAATATTTTTGTCAGTAAATACTGAACTGTTGCATTTTGGTCAATGACACAACTCTGTATCAGCCTTTTGATACAGAAGGGGAAAAAATGACCTGTGTTATCATCATCTTTGCTATTACAGGAATTTTCATGTGAAAGAGTGTAAAAATGCTATCAGAGATGTTTATAATGTTGGTTACAGTACTAAATCTTAAGACTGGTACTGTGCAGTTGTTTCTAAAAGGTTTTTTTTCTTAATTCCTCCAGGGCACTGCTTTATTAAAGAGGTTTATATAATGATTTGTTTTGTTTACGGTGCACTAAGGTAGTGTCTCCTGAGTACAAAGTTAGGAGCACATAAACGGTTTAAATATGTGTGAGAATATGACCTACAAATGAAGACTTTTACCATTTTGTGCATTTTGTACTAAGATTATCAGCTAGATAGTTCACCTGGAAAAAGTGCACCTGAAGTCTGTAAACTTCAGATTCTTACGGTTTTTAGGTGAGCCTGCAGAGAAGAGGGACTTTGTATTTCCAATTTTACTAGTGTTTACTTCAATTAACAATTAAACTCATAGTTCCAAGAGCAAAGCCTCTGGCATGGCAATAGTTTCTAGCTGTAATGAGCGTAAAAAGGACTAAAATTGAAACTGGATTATAACTGTAGTCATTTATAATTTATTGGGAAGACCAAAAACCAGCTGAAGATTAATCATCAAAACTGTACCAAATTTTTCTTCCCGTTTTGAGTTCAATTACGGGATTAATAATCAACAGGTAGAGTCACTGACATTTAAAACATAATTCTGACTTCCCCCAATCAATAATGTGCATTTTCTTTTATATGCAAAATGACATGTTGGAATTACAGAATGTGTTCTGAATCATGCCTATGTGTGAACATGGCTGAGTGTGAGGCAATATAGAGATGAAGATGAAATTGTATCACTGACTTGGTTTACCTTGGAAGAAAAGGGCTACTCTGTGCCATAGCAGTATGTTGCTGCAGAATTAATTCTTATAGGAGTCTGTAATTCTTCATTAGAGAAGAGGTTTGTAGAATTTAAAATAATAACAAAGAACTTGTTTCAATGAAAAACAAAGAATAACGATATTGTAGATTTTCAATTACGTAAATGAGGCCAAAATGAATATGATAGTATAATTAGAATACAAGAGTTTGGTAAAATTGTGGGCTAGATTACTTGTCCTCAGCTACAGTAAAAGATTGTAGATGTTTTAAACTCTTTTTAGTAAAAGATGATATCAGACTAGAGAAATTTAAAATAGGGTAAATTATTTTATTGTTGCAAAGGTTTAAAATAATGTCTAATGCCTTAAGAACTAAAGTAGTCTAACATACACCTTTCTCACAAATTCCTGTGTTTCCATATGATTACTTTACACATTTTGTTTACCCACAAAATTTCTCAGTGATTTTAGTATAAACTGGTGCATCTTAGTGTGGATCCTCTGAGGTTCAGTTCTTCTGTGTAGATTTAGATTAATTTATATGTGAGTACTTCTGTCAAGTCCAAATAAACTTTGTTCAGAGTGATTTAAATGTGTCCATAGAAGCTTTTTAACTCTTAACTAAGCTTATTTGTCATACCTTTGGATACTTCAGTTAAGGGAAGAAAAAGAAGATACAGTTCATCTGGCTGGATATTCAAGATGTCAGATTAGGTGGCAGTACCAAACATTTCTTGCTCTGCACTCTCTTCATGTTGCTGGCTGGTTTTATTATCTTTGACCATCAAAAGTTAATACTGTTTATTTTTTATAATAGTAGTTGTAGTACTTCTACTAATTTTTGTCTCTAGGCAAAGTCTTGTTCCCTGTGAAGTATGTAGGATTTTTTGCCAGTGGAGTTTGGATTTCACATTTAGTTGTTGTTGTTCTAATATTGTGATGTAAAACTTACTTCTTTGGTGATGATGCAGGACACTTGCCTTCTTAAAAGACAACCTAGCCACAAGTGCCCTAAGCTTTATTTTTCCCAGGCTGAAGCTGTGCAGGTAGAGGTAACAGACTGAAAACGATGCAGCTGCCAGGACACCTCTCCTGCCTACACTGCCACCCTCTTAGGGGTCTCAAGCGTGTGGTCAGGACCTGCTGCTCTCACCCTTCTGTGAGGGCTCTTGGGGTAAAATTAAAACCCTTCTGAACAAAGCTGTGACAGATATGATGAGTTTTAATAGCTGGTGAGTGAGTGATGTGGCAGAATGTTCCTCATTTGCTTTGTCCTGGCTGTTCATGGCAACATTAAGCAAGTCTGAAGAAAATGACCTGCTCTTGGAGACACAGTTAATAGGGGGCATTGTTTGAAACCTCATTTTATGTCTAGCCTGCTCTTTTAGCCATCCAGGTTTTGCTGGGTTTTAAAAATCACTTGTTCTGGTAGCAAACCCAATGAAAATTGGACTTGGGTTTCATAAGCCCTCTTGGTATTTTCAGGGAGCTTTCTGTGAGAAAAAACATAACAAATGCAGGCTTCTTCAAAGCCCTGGCGGACACAGGGTCGCATTGCAAAAGGGCTTTTCACATAATTGATGTTATCAACAGTATATTTTTAAAAAATTAAAAACCTTTCCCTCATAGTTCATGTTACTAGTTTTTTGAGGAGCTGTGGAAAGGGAAATGTGGCTGCACTGCAGGCTTTGAGCTTTGCATTTTCTAGTTTTCATGCCTTTAAAAATCCACCTTAGCTTTAGACCGTTTCTCTTCCCCCCCCCCCATAAAAACTATTGTTTTTTTAGCTCCCCTGGACCAACAGCAAAAAGAGGTACTGGTATTACTATTGCTACAAGTAATTCCATGATCTTTGCTATTAGATTAGCAAGTGACCTTATACACGGAAAAAGGTTGCTCTCAGGCTGTTTTATTCTCTCACTACAAGCCTTCAGGGCTACTTGTCACTATTATTTCTTCCTGGATGTGCAAAATGTTTTAGAAAGCCAATAACTGTCATAAGAAAATGCAGAATTCTTCTGTGCGGTGTGAATTTTTCAGGGTTTTGCTTTTCTTGATCTACTTATTTGTCTGTAATAGAACAAATAAAATTAATAATTCAAGTTTGTTTTTCAAGTACAATGTGTTTTCAAGCACTGGTGACTTTGTGTGTTTTGAATATAACAATATGGGATTGAAGTTATAATTGGTTTGACCAATTTCACCAACTGTTCCCCACAAACTTTTCAAAAATAGTTTTATAACTAGATCAGACCACGTAATATAAAACTTGCATAAATGAGGTCCAAGCTGTTATCCTCCGTTTGTATTATGGAAAACACTTTACACTTTACTAGAGTAGTAGTATAAATGCAAAAGGTTAATAACTGAACACAAACACACTTTTATGATGAACTTGAAATGGAATGAAGCAGCCTAGAAACTGAAGATGTATGTCACTGTGCAGCTTTGAAAGCTACTTTGTTTCATTTGCAGCAGGTGAAGTAGCACGTTGAGGAGCGTGACTACCCAGCCATACAATGTTCCCTTAAAGAGCTGTGATTTGTAGCTTATTCAACCAGAAATTTTGTAAGACAAGGATAATCATTCTGAAAGCAGAGTACACAAAACCTGACCTACTAGCCTCTTTTTTTTTTTTTCTTCAGGCTTTTATCTCACAATTCATCTGGGGAGTGGGAGGGAGAGGATTCTATCTACTTCTCAGGCAGTTTGTCATAATTTCTGCTCAGAGTGCAGCAGGGATACACTGCCACGTTTGCTGTAGCACACAAGCCCATCCTCAAGGGGTACAAATCTGAATAGAAAGAAAGAGTGTTATTGCCAGATGTGCCTTTGGTCTTTGCCCTGCCTGAAACCTACCAGGGAAGGCATCATGGGAGACAGAGGAGATGACTGCTGGACAATTCCTGCTTTTGTCCTTTCCTAGCAGTTATGTAGACACTGTGCAGTAGGGATAAGTTGAGGAAGGGGAGCAGACCACCGACACCAAGTAAATGCTTTTATTTTACCATCTTTCCTGGAGTATCCATCCTCCTGGAAAGTATCTGAAAGCTATAGTATCTACCCAGCTCCTGCCTAGATTTGGATGGTATTTACTGTAAAAACAGTAATCCTTCATTCCTCAGATACGTTGATCTCCTACCAAAAAAAAAAAAAACCTCTTGTGAATGAGGACAGCTCTTCCTTGCCTGCTCCGGGGTGAAGTTAATTATAGAAATGTTTCCCTCCCTTTGTGAAGGGCAGTAAAGAAGTAAAAAACGAAGCTCTGATTAAAGATTGCATTTTAAGTTGGAAGCCAAGGAGGTTTATTCTATTCTTTATGGAGCTGTGCTTATCACTTACCTCCTTGGTCAGTGTGAGAGAGAAGCTTGGAACAAGTGTAGGTGAGGTGAAGAGTTAAAATTTTAGCTAACCTTCAGAATTCCTTTCTGGGAAGCACAGTGTTCTTTTTTGTGCATGCCAGCTTAACACTGTTCATAACATTGTCATCTGGATAATTAGAATACATATGAAGGAAAAAAGTATTAGAACAACAGCAATAGTGTGGAACACATCTGGATTCACAGTCCTATGTGCTAAACCAGATAAGATTTTTTTTTTTCTTTAGTATCACAGAAAGCATTGCCTTTCATCCTGGAAAAAGCATAGGCTTTCCCTTACTGCTCCTTTGTTCTCTCAGCATCTCCTGTCTAGTTCTGTGGCCACAACTCATTTTCAGGTCTCTTAGCAGAATTGATGTTCAGATTTTGCTTGTCCTGGACATCCTGCATCTTTCAGTTGGCTGAGCCTGCTTGTGTCCCAGGCTGAGGCTCTGTTGGAGTGTTAGGAGGTCTTGTCCATTTTTGAAGAGAAACTACACAACCAGATCTGTACTTTCTCAGATCTCTTCCCCAGTGTTCTTTCATCCAAAGCCTCGATGCTTTTCATTTTAGGTTCAAGATGTAGCAGTTTATTTCTTGTTGTTATATTAATTAAGGATGCTCTTTACCTAGTGCCACTAACCCCTAATATACTTTGGAGTTTTACTGGAGAGAAAAATAACCACTAACCCAAACTTGTTTCCATTTGACCAGGGAATGAGAGTGCTGACAAAAGTGTTCCTTTGCTGAGAAGAAATAATCAAGTTTACAGTAGAAAAACTTAGCCGGAGGAAATTGTAATAGCCAAAATCAAAAGGCAGTTTTTGATCAGACCCATTGTACTTTGCCTTAAAGCTAAATTGTACTTTTTATCTGCAGTTGCCTAATCTTCGGCATTGGGCATGGCACTTGCTACTTAAAACAATCCATTATTTTTCTTAAAAAAAAAAAAAAATACCCTGATTGATGAAGATGATGCTATCAATAAAAATTTCATCCAACAGTCCTTGGAAAAAGAATGAAATCAAGAAAATGAGAGGCTTTGCAATGCAACTTTACTATGTGGATTTCTGGATAAAGAAATAGAGTTGGAATTTAATTTCACACCTTAGGAAAAGGTATTTTTTGAGAAAGATGATTAATTCCTTTTTCCTTACACATGTATTTAACAAACATAACAAGTTTATATGAAGGAAAAGCATGTAAACTACTGAAAAATGTCTCATAAACCTTTATCCTGGCTTGTAAGCCACCATGTTTCAGTCCTGGGTCTTAACCTGAGCAGAAATTGCTAATTGTAGAGTTGGTTCATGATGCCACTAAATGTCCACTAGGGATTAAGGTGAGATCACAAATCTGTTAACTCATGACCTCAGACACAGGAATGTTGGTCTCCAGAGATGAAAGGCTAATACACAACCCCACCACTGCCATCTCCCCATCATGGTCTCGTTCTCAATAAAATCAAGGATTATCAGTGCTTTGTGGGTTTTAATATTTGATAGGTGTGAATGCAGAATAACTACATGGCAAAGAAAAATAAGAAAATGTGGACCAAACAATTGATGCAGGGAATAAAGATAATTTTTAAAGCTCAGTTATGGAAACATACGACATTTGTCTCTTTCTCACAATTCCACGTACTCAGATGAATCTAAGGAGATCCAGAAAATCCATTTCCTTTTATGGCTAACAATCATAAAGAAAACAACCAAGCAAAATTTCTTTTAAGAATCCTTATTTCTGTTAATAAGAATTCTAGTGGATCTTTCAATTTCTTCTAGTGTGATACCAACAAAACAGACTGGTAAAATGTGCTAAACAAAGACAGTAAAATTACATTTTCCTCTTTGAAAGATGATGACCTGATCATTCAAAGCACACCTGTGGACATGACTAAGATCTTTGCTTAAATGGAGATGGTGCAAATGCCCCTGGCAATGAGTTGAATGAAAGGTTTGGGAATTTTCCCACATTACATAAATTTATCAAACTTAGCAAAACATGTTGTGTGAGGCTTATTTGAGAACAATTTTTATAGTATGAAATGAACAATGAACAGAGGAGAGAAGATTTTAGGTGATTGATTTAATTTTGCAGCAGATTTATTGTTTCCCTTTTTTATGAAATAATAATTTTAAAGTATTATATGTTACATGCAAAATTAATGGCTGCACTAATTTCGCAGATGATTATTCTTCTTTTAAAGTGTGCAGTGAGCTAAACAAAAAGGACCATTTATCAGGACTGCTGGATGGGAGGTGATGGATCTCTTTGTAAGGAGTGATATTCTACTGTGTTGAATCTATCAGAGTGTTTTCACTCCGTGTGTGTTTCCGTGGTGGGGTGGGATCACACAAGACCCTTCTTGTATTTGCACATCAATCTATGGCTGTCCTGGGAGGGGAGGCCTGTGAGAGCCCAATCTGATCCCAGGCCTGATCCTTGTTTGGCATGAGGGAGGCTGCAGTTAAAACCAAAACAATGGGCATGCCTCCTTCGTTTTTGCCTTGGGAATGGCTGTCAGGAGAACGACTGCTGAGAATAGTAGTGGAGGTTAAGGTAGCTATTAAAGATTTTGATGCTGTTAGGTTGAAAATGCTCTTTTGTAATTTAATAATGTTACTAATCTTGTAAATTTTTTTTTTCTTAATAAGCATGATTAGCAATTTGAACCTTAATTTATGATTTAGGAATTTGCTGTATCTCTTGTATTATGGCAGAGCAAATAACTTCATTAAATTTGAAGAGATCTTCTTGAAATGTTCAAATCATAATGACTTTTTGTAGGGTCTTTAGGACATTTGCCAAACCAAAGCTCTTCATCGGATCTGATTGCCATGGAAAGCAAGATTACATGAGATTTCATATTTAATGGATTTTAGTATAACTTGCACATTTTTTTTTTAATTAAAAAGTCAATTGAGCTAATAATGTGTTTTCTTGTCAAACACTGAAAACTGCTTGAATGGGTGGTAAATTCTTCATAAGGAACCCTTGCTTTGTTTTTCCAAGGCTGTATGATCCCTTAAAGTTACAATTAAAAAAAAAAAAAAATGCAGTGTGGTTGCATTTACAGTTACTTAATGAAGAACAAAGCCATCATTTCCTTGTAAAAATGAGATGAGCCTTGAGCAAGCTTGTTAGATGTGCTAACAAGTCCATTTTGTTAATTCTTTTTCCTTGACAGGACATTCTTTGAAGATTGTGAAAATAGATCAATACAGAATGGATAGAGAGGTATCAGGCCTCAACAGAAAAACATTTAACCACATGATTAATATTTTTTTACATACTAGAACATCTCTCATCCACCTCATGCTTAATTTCAGGTCTATCATTTCAATTTTTTTAAAAATTCACTGTATGGTTACTGTTCCTAATTGGGTTTCTAGCAGAAGCTTCTGATACATATATTTTGGCAGTGCTTCATTTCCCCTGTGCTGCTATTTATGAAAACGCACATTTTGCCAACACCTCTACAGTCTCTGTTTACCGTGTTCACAAATCTGATCACCCTTTTTGTGACAACTGGAAGGATAACTTTTGAGGTAGCATTCACATAGTGACTGGTGCTTCTCTATTTTAATGTGAGTTATGCCACTGCCTATTGTAGACAGCCCTTCATGAGATCGGAAGTTTAGAGGAAGATGTTTATAATGTATGATGCAGGTTCCGCTACTTTAATGAGATACTGCTCCTCTGGTATGTAAAGTCGACATGAATATTTATGAGCCAGGCACAAAATCTACTTGCCCACCTTTCATTATGTTGATGAAATTGTAATGAGGCTTCACTCGCCTGTCAAAAAGTTGCTTCCCTTGGATGGATTAGCAAGGAGAAAATTTGCAGCACAGTTTGTCTGGGTTTTCTGTCTGAGTAAGAAACTCCTCGCTTTCCAGTTCGACTCGATGTTGAATTTGGAAAGATTCACTGTAGTTGCTGTACTCCGTCTGCAAGATAGGTGATAAGAAGGGAGGGCAATTGAGGCTCTTTGAGTGCAGGATGGAAATGCCTGAGCCGTGGCACTCCGCCTCTTGTCTCACCCGAGGCTCATTAAGCCGGATCCCAGCGCCCGCTCCGAGGCAGCGTGGGTGTCGTCCTGATGAGCTGGGGGCAGCCCACCCCTTGGCAGAGCCAGTGGGTGATAAATGTCCAAAGCCCTCCAGGCTGACTACACATTTTTCATCATTAATCCGTCCTATTGTGAGCTGGTCACTCACATTGATTCCAACTAGAGGGCATCATCTGCTGTTAAGAGGGTGATGACTCGCTAGAAATGAAGGCCTGAAACTAATCAAATATAGTTAGAGCCTTTGCTGGCAGCTTGCTTGGATTGCTCTAGGGCACTAATAGGGAAGCTGCAGACATGTGGGCAGATCCCTTCAGGCACTCGCGGGGCTTTGTATAGGAATGCGATGGTTTCCTTTGACAAGGAAGGGACCGTGTTGTGTTATCATAGCTATTACTGAGTCAAATGCTGTTAGCAGAAATTCTTCTGTCTCTGCATTTTTTTTCCTTATTGTTTGGCAAGAAAAAAAAGCCCAATAGCGGGGTGAATTTGGAACCGTAATGTAACACCCATCCTGTCAAGTCAAGATCAGACTAAATGATCGTGCTACAAAGAGGAAAGAATTCCCTCTGCAGCAATATTTGTCTGCCTATCGAAATCATCTGCCTGTCTTTTCTTCCATTTAGCTGCTTACTTATCTATTTATCTAAAGGCTTAATTTCTTTTGTTTAAAAGTAACACATATGCCCGGCTTGATGCCTAATTCTGTGTTTGAATAGTTGTAATTTGCTTGTATGGAATGAGTCCAGCTGAGAAGCAAAGGCTGAAGATCTGTGTAAATCATAGCCTCAAGTGAAATTACAGATTTTACAGAAATTATAGAAATTACTGAGTTAATGTGTTTGTAAGCAAATTGTCCCCTATGGTTCTTCTTCACCTCACTGAGCATGTCCCTCTTTTAAAAGTTCCCGTCACTAGAGGTTCGCCTTGGAGGAATTTAATACTGCCCATTTGAAGAGAGAGATCCCTTATCCGTTTTCGAGAATGTATCCATTGTTGGCAGGAGGATTTCCAAGAGTCTGCATTGCTGGGGGGGGCATCCCCACCCCTCCTGGGATTGTTTTCTGGGGTTCTCCCACTGAGAGTGCATGTTGGAGAAAGCCAGAATGTTTAATCGGTAGTTCATAAAGCTTTCTCATTGTGAAATGTCTTGCCCACAGTAAAAGGTTCATAAATACATCACACAGCATTTTACTTTGTTTTTATTACAAGATGTGCAAATGATGCCTAGTGGCAACTTTGCAGAATGTGAAGCTGTTGCTCTTTTTGAGCGTTGATTCAGTCCTCTTGTAATCAAGTTCAACTTCCAGGTCATGTTTTCTTAGAAAGCTGTTCATGCTACAGGAGTAACCACTTTATGTTGGGAAGAATTCCTGAGAGTGCTGGTCTTGGCCATTCATTTCAGCATAATGCATTGATGAAGTGGTCTACTAAAAAAGAATCTAAACAACAAAAAGGCCCCTACTCCCCCCCCCCCCCCCC